>JAJOZX010006509.1:0-268957 GCA_023014485.1 Bathynomus jamesi | reverse complement strand
ATCTTAAAAATTTAAATTTGAGTTAAGTCTAAATAAAGCTGAAATCTGCTGTTAAGAAATAAAGGAAAGATCTAAAATTAAAATGGAGAAAATTCTAATGTCATTATTGTCTCTCATATCTGAACTTTCTGTGAAATAAAGAGGTCTTTTTAATATATATTGTAGATTAGATAAATAAATTAATAAAGTAGATATATTAGGCACTACATAATTATCGAACCTTTCTAAAAAAAAATTTCAACCCATCAAAAGACCAAAAACCCAGTTGGGTTGGTTTTTTGGGTGAAAAACCCGGGTTTTTGCCAACCCTGCTCTTGCTAGAATTTAGCTGCTCTCCAAGGTGTCCTTACTTGAGTTGCGGCTCCTTTGGAAACAATTTCACTGGTATCGCAGGCACTAGGTGGCCTGTCGGTTTGTGTCATAGAATCCTCAAGTCCTGGTCCTTTGGAGTTGTAGTTATTTTGGTAATCTCTGTCAAATTAATAACAATTACTTATCTTTTATCGAGTGATATACAATCCAAATCGCATTTCAACAACAGTCTTGGGAAAGACCGATTTGAAATTAGTATCAAGTACTCGTTTCTATTTAATTCAGTAATAAGGAAGAGCTAATTAAGGAACGGATGCATTTAAATTCACTGATTGATTGGGGAAATGTATCTGGCGTTGTAATATCGCGGTCTTTCATGACAAGTATAGTAAATTATCTGAAGTTAAAACAGCCGATATGAAATAAAAAAATTCATAATAAATGAGAAAAACTTGTTAAAAAAGGTTGAGAGGTTGTACTTCTGAATAAAATTGAAAACAAACACTCCGGTAACCGATTTGCGCCAAGCATCGAAGAGGCAGAAAAGAACCCTCTTCACCTACCTCTACATAGTGCTTCGCAAGATGACGCCGGCAACCAAACTCTAATTTAAACAGCTACTTAATTCATTTAGAAAACCTACTGCGCAACTTTAACCCTTTAGACGCGGATTTCATTTCACAGGCCTGTAAAAGTGTCGAACACCGCCAGCGTAAATGGAAAAGGTTTTTTCGGGGAATGGAGAGAAGTCGAATACCGCGTTTTACGATAATAAAAAATCGTCCTACTACGGTCGAACATCTCGTCTAAAGGGTTAATAAATCGAATATTATAGTTGCGAGTGACTCATTCGCAAAATGAGGCGAATCCTTCGCTAATTTGTCGGCGGTTTTTAAACTTAATAAATTCATCCTATCTTACTCATATTATTACCAAACCTACTCGTGTCTTCAACTACGGTGATCGAATAACACAATCTACACTTGATAATATATTGTAAACAACAATGTCCAAGGTTGGCAAAAGTGAAAAATGTATTGAAGCATTATTCCATTAAACTAATAAAGTTTCATATGATCAAAACTTAAAAGGCATGAAAATATTTACTAACAATAATAATAATAATAATAATAATAATAATAATAATAATAATAATATAATAATTGTTTTGCGTTTATACCATTTATACAATGAATAGATAATTATGCGAAGTAAATATATAAAACAGAAATAATAAAATGAAAAGTAAAGAAATATATGAATTTGCCGAATGTTTACAGTATTTACAGCGGCGCATTACAGTTACTTTAGTATTATTTCCCACAAGCCTCATTACTTACTCCATTCACGAGCAATTTTTCTTCCACACCCAAAAAGCATAATCATTTATTAAATTTACCTTTATATTTCATTACATTTAGTATCTCTAGAACCTAATTATTAAGACTATAATAATATAAAATTAGAATTACATTTTAAGGTGCAATATTTAAAAGTAGTTTGGAGAATGAAAGGTCAATATCCAAGATTCTATTTACTCTAAATTTATAGGATGAAATGGTGTAGAACATGAAAAATAACAAACTAGTTCAATTATTAAAGGGTTAAAACATTTTGAAAACAAGCCTACACTAAGTACAGTTAACTATTAAAGCGTTAAACTAATAGGAAATTATGAATCTATCAAAATCAGTACACTCAGTGAGTCGGTAGTAAACACTTCCTCCAACTATTTTAGTTCGCAAACCGAGATACTAAAGCTTCAGAACGAAAAACTTTAAAACGGGGAAGTCCAAACAAGAGGGGGGCGGTCATTAACCTAAGGCTATCAGAATTCAGGAAGTTGGGGGCAATGAGTATCGAGTAGTGACCACTATAACAATGACCTGGCGAATACTAACCACTATGACTGTGCCAGTGACCCGTTGACCTTTCTTGTTCTGAAGGATTAAAAATAATTTCACAAGGTCTTTAAGACTTAAATCGATCTGATGGGTAAATATGTGTACTGTTAATGGGAGGGAAACCTATAGGAGGTTGACAAAAGTAAACAGATGCTACGATGATTGTCCTCAAGAACAAATGGCAAAGCTCATCACAGAACGTATGTTAGCTTTATAAAATGCAAAGGGAAAAGCAACACGATTTTAAATATATTCATTCAATAAATTTATTATTTATCGATATATACACACCCATTTTTAAGCATTTTTTTTAAAAAACCCAATCTTTTTTTTTAAGGATTTAAAAAAAAAAAAAAGGAAAACCTGAACTCACCAGTTAAAAAAAATTTTTTTTTTGGCCAACCCTGTACTGCCTCGTGAATTCTAGAGTTTAATTACATTAATCAGCAATCATTACCCTACGTACGTTACACACAATATTACAGAAGCAACTAATAAAAAAAGGCTATCGTATATATCAGGTCATCCCATAAGTAATGTCGTTTTTTAGATCGGAATTTGAAGGACAAAAAAAAACTCAACTGAAACTTTTTAATCTAGTATATATTTTCCATCGGAATCAAAGACTCTCTGCCAACGTCCTACAAACTTTTCAATGCCATGTTTATAAAATTCAGGCGGTTTGGAGGCAAAAAACGTACAAAGACTGGTGTGCAGGTCATCTAAAGAAGTATACTGTTTCTCGTCAAAATAGTCTTGCAGACTCCTGAAGAGATGATAATCTGAAGGCGCAAGGTCTGGAGAATATGAAGGATGTGGAAGTTTTTCCCACCCAAGCTCCTCAATTTTTGCGGAAGTGATCCGAGCGGTATGAGGACGTGCGTTGTCGTGGTGGAACACGATTCCTTTCCGATTAACCAAAGGTGGTCTCTTTTCTTTTAGTGCAGTGTTCAATCGATCCAGTTGTTGACAGTAGACTTGAGCGGTGATTGTTTGGTTGTGTGGTAAGGTTTCAAAGTGTATTACACCACCTTTATCCCACCAAACACTAAGCAACACCTTCCGAGGGTGAAGATTTGGTTTTGGCTGTGGTGTCGCTGGTTCTCCGGCACAAACCCACTGTCGACGGCGCTTAACATTCTGGTACAGTATCCACTTTTCATCACCAGTCACTAAACGGTGCAAAAATCGATCTTGGAGTTCACGGGAATGAAGAGCTGTGCTAATGTTTACCCGCACCCTCAGATTGTCGACCGACAATTCATGTGGCACCCATTTTCCTAACTTAGGCACTTTCCCGAGTTGTTGCAAATGTCGATGGATGGTGAACGGGGATGAATTGAGTTTCTGGGCCAATTCTTCGACAGTTGTTGAACAGTCTTCTTCAAGTGCGGCTAACAGCAGGTCATCATCAAACTCAGCAGGACGTCCAGAGCGTGCTGCATCTGTCAAACAGCAGTCACCATTCCTAAACTTTTGAAACTATCTGACATTTCCTCACACGCAGAATATCGTTGCCATAAACGTCCTGAATGTTTTGCGTTGCTTCAGTAGCACTATTCCCTTTTTTGAACTCGTAAAGCATTATATGCCTGATATGCTCTTCTGATACCGCCATGTTTATGAGGGGTTCACAAAGCAAAACACATGTCTTCACTGGTCAAGGTCTATAAAGCATGTAGCGAAACACGATAGATCTCCTCTTAGATATAACCTTCGGAAAATTTATGCTTAAACCGAGTAGGACTAGTTTAAACTTAATCTATCGTAAAAAACGACATTACTTATGGGATGACCTGATAAAATATTCTCCGAGGTTAACAAAAGAAAATTTATTGGGCTGCAGATCATATTCAATTTGATCGTGTTGAGCTCTCGAATGACCAAAATTATAAGCAAGTTCTTCTATGAACGCCAATTTGATATTTCTAATGACTGCTTTCCTTTAAAAAGAAAAGTTCCCCTAAAAGTATTGCAAAACGATGGACACTCCAGCTACAATAAATGAAAGGGTTAATTCAATAAAAATTTAAATAAATTACGAGGTAATATACGTAGGTAAAATATCTAAACTATGACATACGCAGCACAGAAACCAACAACCAAATTAATTGAAATTTCGAAGTATAACAACAACAACAACAACAACAACAACAACTGTAAAAACAGTTTCAATAAAAATCAGTAAGAAAATCTTAGTAGAAAAACTAATCATTGGTAACAACATAATTACGGGTGATATTTCTATAGCAACCTCTTTAAATAGTCATTTTACATTCATTTCGCATTTACAATCACAAAGCAATGATAAATACTATTACTCTATATTCTCATTCTCTAAATTCATTTTTTTAACTTCCTACAACTCCTTGCTGGAGAAGTTCAAATTATTATTATTATTATTATTATTATTATTATTATTACTATTATTATTGCTAAATGAAATATACCAATAACAACACCCATAACATTCCTGTACTCATTCCGAGGAATTGTTAAAGAAAAATATCCGTAACTTCAGGACAAATTATATTAACTCAAATATTTTTTTGAGATGTATATTTCCATCACTGCTAGAAATTAGTAGCAAAACATCCCTTCTAAAGGGAGGTGACTGCGCGCTTAAAACAAATTTTAGAGCACCGAGTTCATCATCTGTATTCGGAAATTTTATTTTAAAGATTCTAAAAAATGTAGAGTAAATCAATATTTTGAAGCATACAGCTTATTATTTCCATATTAATATGGCTTCCGTAAGAATAGATCGAGAGATATGGCTCTCTTAAATCTTATAGAAATAGCCAATGTCGCTAAAGAGAAAAAAGAAATAGTGCTTCCCATTTGTATGGATTTGAGAAAGGCTTTTGATTCTACTTAGCAGACTATACTGTTATGGCTTTAGAGGAGCTATCAGTGATTGATTTAAAGTTATATGTCCAACATATATCAATACGTATCAATAAGTAATGTTCGCTCAACTAAATTGATTGACTGTAAAACATAATGTACCCCAGGGTCCAATCTCGGGTCCACTTCATATATATGATCTTGACATTCTTCTGATATGCCTAACTTCATAATGTTTGCAGACGATTCAACCGTATCTTTTTCATGCAGAGATGTTAATGCAGCTAGTGCAGTTAATACATATTTAAAACATTTATAAAAATTGTGGAATGATTGACCACTAATAAACTCTTTTTAAGTACCAATACAACGAATTTCATGATATTTACTAATAAACGAAATGTATGCATCTATCTATCTATCACTATTGTTGTACTGCAACAAAATTTCTTGGTGTACAGTTAGACAAGAACTTGCAGTAAAAGGACCATGTAAATTATATCTCTAGAAATATTTCTAGGTGTGTTGGTATAAAGTTTAAACTTAGATATATAGTCCCTAAACAGGTTTTATTACGTCTTTATCATTAATTTACATTGGATAAATAACATTTTTGTAACGTCAAGAAATGCGCTCCGACCAGACCAGGAATTTAGCGTCTCTTCATCCCAAAACTCACCTAATTTCGTTGGACTAAAACTACGGAATGATTTAAGCACTGATATTAAAAATATTACTAATGCGGGGTAAGTGCGTTCATAAAAAAAAAACTCTTAATACAGGAATGATAATAAATATTCATAATGATGTCATTTAGTATTAAATGTACATATTGTACTACTCGTCTCATTTCTCTTACTTAACTATCAGTTCTCTGTATTGTATTGAAAAGTATAGTTCCTATGTTTCCAGACTTTTGACTCGCCGTGTATGATTATTAAGATTAAATATACTCGAGTTTTAAGATTTACAAACTGTACTACCTAATTCACTTCCCATATCCAACGAGAAGTTCTTCTGTGTATTCTTCTAGATAATACTTTTTACTCATGATATTTAAAGGGGGTTAACAAAAGTAAATAGATACCACGATGATTTTTTTTTTTTTTTTAGTTGCTTAACCGCCGATTCGTACCTAGAGTGGTACATATCTCGGCGAAACAGAAGGTGGGTAATGTCGCTGGGATGGGAGTATGAGACTGAGGGGATGAGAAGGTTCAGTTATTGAATATATGTGGGAGGGGGGGGGGGTTATGAGTTCAGATGTGGTGAAGTAGTCGAGAGTGGGTGAGGTATGAGAAAATTGCTTCCGCTGAGAAGTGGGGGCCTTCGGCGAGTATGGACTGGAGACGTTCGGACGTGGGGATGCGGGACAGGTAGGGGAATCAGCTGTGGCGGAGGCCAGACAGATTCGGGCATTCGACCAGGAGGTGGACGACAGTGATGGGGATATGGCAGGTGGGGCAGAGCGGGGCTGGCAATTTAGCCATAAGGTGACCGTGTGTGCTTCGTGTGTGCCCAAGGCGGAGACGGGCTAGAACCACCTCTTTATGACGGGACCTATGGAACGAGGAAGCCCAGTAGCCAAGTTGAGGTTTCATCCGCTGGAATTTGTTGTGTACAGCCTGGTCCCACTCCAGCTGCCAGATGAAATGGAAGTGGGAACGGAGAGTCGGGAAAAAAACCGTGAAAAGGAGGGGCCGGGCGGAGACTAGCGATGAGCAAGCGGATTTCGCCTTACGGTCCGCCTCCTCATTACCCCAGATACCGACATGTGCCGCGACCCAGCAGAAGGTGACAGTCTTGTGTTGGGATGCCGTTAAGGAGTGGAAGGTTTGTTGGATGGTGCGGACAAGTGGGTGAGGTGGGTTAAATTTTTCAAGGGAAAGTAGCACGCTTTGGGAATCTGAGTAGATGACACAGGAGTTGGCGGAGTGAGTGCTTATAATGTCGAGGGCTTCCAAAATAGCGAAGAGTTCAGCCGAAAAGACAGAGGCTTCACGGGGAAGGAGAACGGCTCTAGAGAGCGGTTGGGTCACCATCACCGCTGAGGCAGCCGCACCAACCTCTGATCGGGAACAGTATTCAAGTGTCGGATCAAGTGTTCCTGGAAAAGCGACTTATATACTGAAGCGGTCGTGGTAGCTTTCGGTAGGGCACATAAGTCCCTGCAAAACTTGATAGGGGTGAGGAGCCAAGGAGGATGGATATGATACGAGATAGGGGTGACTAAGGGAGGGGGCATTTTGGAAAGATCCAGGAAAGAGCGGACCGCTTCCGTGAAGTGCCAGTTCTGACCCTGGGGTGGAGGTTCTAAAATTGCCGCGCACAGAAGTGACGAGGGCAGCCTCTGCGCACGAAGGTAGGTCCTCATGAGGTGCAGACCCCATCGGTGGATGAGGAGGAGGTAGTTGCATTCTGCTTGGAGGCTGGAAGCTGGGGAGGATCGGAAGGCACCGGTGGAGAGGCGGAGGCCCCTATTAAGTACCGGGTCCAAGATTCGGAGGAAAGTGCTGGAGGCAGATCTGTATACAACACTCCCATAGTCCAGCTTTGACTGGACCACGGAAGTGTAAAGACGGAGGAGCGAGCGTCGGTCAGCGCCCCACGTGGTGTGGGAAAGGTGGTCTAGGAGAGCGAGGGAACGCTGGTGTGTGTGTTTCAAGTGCCTGAGGTGGGAAACCCAGTTGAGCCGTCGGTCGAAGGTCATGCCTAGAAACCGCGCGGTGGGCACCACTTCGAGGCGCTCGCCGTATAGCGTGACCGAGGGGGGGGGCAGGTATGGCTGTGGATCTTCTGCTGAAGACCATGCTTTTGGTTTTAGAGGTGGACAGGCGGAAACCAACTGATGTCGCCCACTTCTCCACCCGATGGATGGCGAGCTGAATTTGTCGTTGGACGACGGGCAGTTCCGGCCCTGCGAACCATATCGCAAGGTCGTCTGCGTAGATGGAGGAACGGTCGGTGGGTAGAAGGGAATGTGCTACTGTGTTCATGACTAACGAAAAGCATGACACTGAGGATGCTTCCCTGTGGGACCCCGTCCTCTTGCTCAAAGGTGTCAGAGAGGACCGAGCCCACCCGTACTTGAAAGGTCCGGGAGGAGAGGAAGCCCCTGATGAAGGTCAGCAGGGCTCCGACGAAACCAAAGTTTTGGAGCTCACTGAGGATTATACGTCGATGGGTGGTGTCGTAGGCCTTCTGGATATCGAAGAAAGTGGACAGGACAAACTGTCCCCTATTGAAGGCATTCTGAATATCTCGGCTGAGGAGCAGGAGGGGGGTCTGTAGTGGAGCGAAACTGTCTGAAGCCAGACTGGGTAGCCGGGAGGGAGTCATTGCTTTCAAGGAGAAAGGAGAGTCGCGCGGCGATCATTTTCTAAAAATTTTACAGGCACAACATGTTAAAGCGATTGGTCTATAAATAATTAGTGAGGTCGAGGGGGGTCTTTGCCGGGTTTGGGGATTGTTATTACGTGGGCCTCTTTCCACCGAGAGGGGAAAGTGCCCTCAATCCATATACAGTTGTAGAGATCGAGTAGGAACAGTTGCATAGTAGGATGGATGTGTTGGATCATACAGTAGGGGATGCCGTCCGGGCCGGGGGAAGGAGACCATCTAGAGGCCAGTACCGCCTGTAGCTCTCGCACGGTAAACAACCGATTGTGAGAGTTGTCGAGGAATGGTGAGCAGCTCTTGTTAGGGGCCAGCGCGTGGGAGCTGTCTGTGGAGGAGACGGCAACGAAGGTAGATGCGAGAAGATTCGCCACCGACCTAGTGTCATAGAGAAGCCCGTCATTAGTTCGGAGGACCAGGGGTCGGGAAGGAGCATGTCGTCTCTCGACACTCCGCACCTTCTTCCAGATGATGGCCGATGGTGTGGAGGTGGTGATACCTGATACAAATGTGCGCCAGGAAGCTCGAGCGCTGTCTTCATCGCATGGCGAGTAACGGCTCTGGCCCGCTGCATCTCCATGCGATGGGCAAGGGTTCGCGTACGATAAAATCGTCGGGTAGCCCTCTTCTTGGCTCGAGTAGCTCCGCGCACTCTGAGTTCCACTAGGGTACTCGTCGGGCTCGGGGGTAAGCAGAAGATCGTGGAATGCTGGTGCTTGCTGCCGCGACAACTGTCGTCTCAAAGTACGCAATGCATTCATCGGACGATGGAAAGTGGGCCGTCGTACAATGTGTGGAAGTGTTGTTCCGAAAAAGTGGCCAATTAGCTCTGGCCGTTATCCACTTCTCCGGTACCGGAACGGTTTGGTCGTGCCGATTTAGTGTGAGGCAAACAGGGAAATGGTCACTGCCATGGTCATCCCGAAGCACCTGCCAGGTGAAGTCCAGGAGGCTGTCTGTCGAGATGAACGATAGATCTATACAAGACAGGGTGCATCTGGTGTCGTAGTAGTGTGTGGGAGAGCCGTCGTTGAGGCACTCGAAGGAGAGTTCTGTCATGAGGGTAATCAGGGTCGGAGCCACAAAAGTGGAGGTAGTATCACCCCACAAGGGGTGGCGACTATTGAAATCGCCCAAGAGTAGGAAGGGCCTGGGGAGTTGTTTAACAACCTCAACGAGGTCATCGCGGGAAACTTGGGAATGAAGGGGGAGGTAGATCGAGCAGACTGTGTATTGCTTGTCCAGGAAAATCCTGGCAGCAACCACCTGTAACGGGGATCTAATAGGGAGGTTGTAAGAGGGGACCGCCCGGTGGACGAGGATGGCAGCCCCCCTTCGTGTGCAGGTAGGAGACGGAGAGGCAGTGCTAAAATATCCAGTAGGGCAGGGCATCGGTCTGGTCCCCAGGATTAGCTCCTGGAGACACAGACATACCGGAATCAGGGAATTTAGGCCTTCGTAATTTGCGAAGATTCCCCTACAGTTCCATTGTAGGATCGTCGCTTTCGGAGGGTTCATTGTAGAATGAGCCAGGGTGCTCCCATGGTGGGGTGGAGAAGATGGCACCAGGGGGTAAGGGCAGATCCATGAGGCTCGAGAGTGCGTCTGAGGGTGCTCTGGTCACACCATGTAGGCGTGCCAGTGCCGCGTCCACTGGATCCTCGGTGTGGGGTGATCTGCCCCGTGTCTCGCCCCAGGTGGTGGCTCGTGCACGTCGGCAACGACTGTCAACTTCTGCAGGGGCGAGGGTGAGAGTGTCATCGTAGGCGAGGTTAAGGGTGTAGGTGCTCGAGTTCTTTTAGATTTAGGAGAAGAGAGGGAGGCTTGTTGGATGGTCGGTGGGTCTGGGGACTCACTCCGGCGTCAACGCCTCGTTGATTTACCCCAGGCGCTAGGTTTGAGTGTTTTCTTGGAGTGCGGTGAACGCGGGGTCCCTGGGAGACGGGAGCCGAGAAGCCCGTTTCCAGAGGACTGGGAAGAGTGGAGATTCACGGTGGGTAGGCGTGGTAGGGGGACAGGCGGCTGCCGGGCCCTGCGTGGGGCTCGATCGGGAGGGGAGATGAGTAGTCGATGGGGGTTTGAGTGGCGGATCCGGACGGCGAGTCGAGGGCTGCAGCATAAGAGACCCCCGGCCTCACCTCCCGACTCCGTATCCGGTCTCGCGCCTCTCGGAGGCTAAGGAAGTCCGCTACCTGCAGGCCCCGAACCCCCTTCTCGAACTTGAAGAACAGGCATTCGCGGGATGAAGAAGGGTGTGCGCCTTGACAATTGGAGCATTTGGGTGTGCTGGGGTACTTGTATGGGTGAACGATTTGTCCGCAACGGACACACAGTTGGTGCGGCTGCCGACAAACTGAGCTAACGTGTCCAAACTTGTTGCATTTAAAGCAACGGGTCGGGTCTGGGATGTATGGGCGGATAGAAAACTCGCAAGACGTGCGGTCTCCCATACCCCATACAATATGGTCAGGAGGAACTAAGGTATTGAAGGTAAGAAGTAGAGGCGGGGTGGGGGAGGGGGTGCCTCCCTGTCGGATGTGAAGCGATGGATCTTAGTGGCACCCTGGGGTGCGAGGTCCTCCAGGAGCTCGTTCACTGTGATCGACAATAGGCGGGTGGCATAAATAGTGCCCTCACTCTGGTTCAGGCGAGGGTGTGGGGAAACGGACACCGAGCACCCAAGGACCTCGGTGAGGGAGTAGGGCTTTAGTCTCTGCGGCTGAGCGTGATTTTATGAGGAGGGAGCCATCCCTCTCTGGTCGTACATCATAGCGGCTGGAGTTGCTGCGGGCTCAGATCGCCTGGAACGTCCGTTCAGAGTTGGACGGGAGGGGCCCAGCGGTAGGCCGGATCACTAGGGATTTGTAGATACTCGGAAGGGATAGTGAGGCTGTAGAGTAGAAGTGGACTGGGATATCCAACGGTCGATAAAAAGTCGTGAATGCCGACTTCCCCATCCGCTGCGGGGCTCCCTCCGTGGGGAAGCAGGCCGACGGCGGGCGAGGGGGGCATACGGGAGAGCAAGAAGCCGGGTTTTGGGGGGCAAATCTTGGGTAGAACCTGACTTGCCCGAAGGCGGCTGAGGTGGGCTGGGGCGAGACCCCTGCTCCAGAAGGTGTATGTCCAAGGGCATATTCAAGGTACTGGCTGGGGTCGGCAACGGAAAAGGAGAGTGCAAGTGTTCCGTTTCCAGAGGGGGGTCAACCCCATCAGGATGTGGTCTTCCAGTGGTAGAGGACTCGAGGGCCTGGTTGCCCTCCACCCGAATGTCGAGAGGAGTAGTAGTCCGAGGAGTAGAAGCAGAAGTTGCAAGCCGAGGAGGAGAAGAAGAAACCATAGCAAACAAAAGAAGGTTCATCCCCCGCGCGCATCCAGCCACCACCGACTCCAACAAGGGAAAGGCGAATCGTGGGCACACTCGGTCCCACCGCCAATAGATGTCACGCAGGGGAGATACACCCGTACCCAGTCCCCGTGCCGAAAAGGCGGCCACCCTCATCCAACGCGCGGTGAAAGCTGGCAGGGACAGGGCTTGGGTTTGGTTTGAAAGCGACAAGGGTGAAGGACAACCACCTCCCTCACCCCAAGGTCCAAGGAAAGAGTCAAGTCAAGGTCCAAAACAAAGTCAAATGAAAAAAGCCAGAAGAGTGGGGGAAAGGAGGAGAAAGAAGAGAGAAAAAAAATAGGCAGATCAGCCGGGTCCCCAAGCGGGTCCAATGGTCCACGAGGGCAGAGAAAGCCCTTACATCGAAGGGAGAGGCACTCCCACATTGGCCACAGAGGGACGCGCCCTATAGCTCCGGACAAAGCAAAGGGACCACGATGATTGTCCTCAAGAACAAATGGCAAAGCTTATTAATGAAATGTCAAAACGTGTCAGATTTACATAATACAAAGGAGAAGGCAACACGATTCTAAATATATTGATTCAATAAATCTGTTATTACTTATTCACTTTTATCATCAAGTAAAAACTATGGAAAAACCGAAGGTGTCTATTAATTTTTGTCAATTCTACATACACTATCTATTACTTAATCATAACTTCCGACGACGACGTGAAATGTTTTATTTTATAATCAATCTGAGAGTCCCACGAAACATAAAGCTTAACTCCTTAAGTGTTTTCTACGTACTTGTATGGTTAGGCTACGTTGCGTTGGTGCAAAATGAACATTAAGGGGTTAAAGGCCAAATTAAATAAAATCATCAATAGTTGAAGTAACATTCGTATGTGCTAAGTTAAAATTATTGTACAATTGTAATATTATTTTTTAGCAATAAAGAGATACATATTACATATCTGTCTACCTATCTATCTATCTATGTACGTACTTTTCCAGTATACTTAAGACTTATAACCGTGTAATTTTTACATTCACTCCTTTAACCTTTATACAGTGGTACAATTACAGCTTTCATCCAATTAGCAGGAACACAACCCATTTTCTCACACTATTTGACATATCTTCCACGACCATTGAAGCATCATTCTACCCTCATTTAATCATTTCACTACGCATTCAATTCATTCCTGCTGACTTCCCTCTCTTCTGTTTGCATACAACTCGTTCAACTTCCTCTAATTCGATGTTTGTACGACCCGGTGTACGGTTCTACATACGCCGTCAAAACCAACTGCATTCACATTTGCTTCCTGTTCATCTACCTCACCCGTCAGCTCGCTAAAATAGTCTTCAAATCTCTCGCGCATCTGCTCATCTTACTATTCTCATCTTTCATATTACCAGTCATTCCACCATTCCACCGCACACTCACTTTTTTCCAAGCCTTCATTTATTCTCTTTTTAGTACTTTTTATCGGTCTTTTAACAATGTTACATTCTTTTTACCAACCTTACTTTTTCTCCTCTCATCACTGCCAGACTGCGTTCGTAACATTCTTTCTCAGATTCTATTCTTTACTTTCAATTCAATCTTCACCATCATCCTATCAAGCAGTTGCCTTTCTCTTCACTCCATTTCGTACACCCACATACATGAAATGTCTGTTACTGAACATCCCTTACATACATTCCACATATTTCCATTAAATTTAATTGATTTAATTACCTTTAATTCATTTAATTAATGCGTTACCCTTTAATTAATGAGCGGCCGGCAGCTCAGTGGTTACGGTGGCCGGACTCCGACCAGCGCGGCTCTGGTTCAATCCCGCCTGCTGACTCCTGGGTTGGGTTGAGTTGGACGCTTACCCTGTCACTGATCGAGCTAAGGATGACCCTTGGGGCACACTCGCTCACCCCAACATCGTGAGCAAATGAGCTTCCTCGTTGTTACCTTTTAATTAATGTGTGAGACCAGTAAAACCAAAAGTTCAAGGGTGAAATTATTGTAAGATCAGTACTCCTAAATTTGTCGTGTTCCACGTTATAGTATAATAGTTATTTCATAGTATCTTTTTTTTAAATTACAGTAAGACTGTGGATCCCCATTCTTAAATACTACGAGTGGGTCGGGTGTGGCCCATGTGAAGACGAAGCGAAGGCTGTCTCCTTCCTACTACTGGGTCAGAAAGGATTAATCCCTCAAAAAACCACAGTTGCGGCTTCTTATACAGTACCTCAAAGTAATTTTGGCATTTATAGTGTAACTGATATAAATAGTAAGGAATAGAATTATATTTGCCATTCTACGTATATCGAAACAGCTACAATAATATCTACTAATTTTACAAATTAAGCTTTCACTGTATACTGTATCATCTTACAAGTACTGATGTTAGGTGCTATTAGATTTCTATGCGAAGAGAGAAAATAGACCCCGAGTCTCGTATTCAGAGCCTATATTTTGATTTTCAACCATAAATCTTAAAGTTCACATTAAAACAGGAAAATTTAAGAGTACTGCAAATTACAGATAATTAAATTCAACAAACTTTCACTGTCATAAATGCCCAGAAAATTTAAGCAAATATTCTCCTTAACTGTCAAAACGACTGCTTCAGCGATCAATTATTAAGCGCAATCAATATTAAATCCCACAAATCATATTAAAACAAGCAATAAAAAGCATTAAAGTGTTAATAATGTTAACTGCACGTGCTAAATCCATTCCTTGTTAATATTAAACATAAAACAAAATGCGAAAGCCTACGAAAGTGAGTCGGATTTGTACATGCAAAACCACCAGTGGCTAAAGGTTAACTGAGGAAAGTCACTTAAGACTCCCACCTGGCATTATCACTATCATCAAGAGAGCCATCTAGACCACCATCTGTGGCACTCTGAGGCAACTGAACGTACATGTCTTCGTAAGGCGGCGCCGTTGGTTGTTGCGGAGCGACAGATGGTCCATTCAAGGCCTCGATTAAGGACACAGCTTCGTACCCTGCTGGAATGTTTTCCCCATTCTGATCGAGGAAATAATAATAATAAACAGTTAAATATGAAAAACTGATATAAAAACATGAATCAATCATTAGCATGACGAAATTTCAATTATTTATTCCCTTCAATTATCATTCATTAAATATTTTAAGGCGTCGTGTCCCTTCTGGGATGCAGATACGACATTGCTTATTTCGAAACAACGAGGAAAAAATTAAATAAAGTTTGGGGCTGTTTAACTTTCTTCCTGATGGCAAAAGTCACGACGAAGGTGTTCTACGCTTTTCGTAGGACCCAAATAACTATCTTAATCGCCGAAATTTGAAGTCTGAGCCAAGACTCGAACCCAGGACCTTCAGATTAACAACTGGAAACTTACCAATAGGCTACCCTGGCCTATTGTTTTGTCTCGTGGAAATTAATGAAATTGATGTCCTCGTGGTTGAGACTGAATAGAATTACATCCGTAATAAGCAAAGTATCTAACCATTCCTGGTCTTGGCTTAATTTCAGTTTTGGCACTTTTAATCATTGAAAAATTATCTATATGAAATATAGTATTTAATTTAAAAATGTAGTAAGAGCAAACACAAAACAGAGCATACCCAATCATAAAAAAAATTTTAAATTATTTTTTTTTTTTAAATCAGACGGCGCTGCAAAACACTAGCGTGGAATGGAAACGCGAGAATATATTTCAGATAAAATTCCTGGGTTAACAGGGTGACAAGTGGTAGGATGAAATGAAATTCCGGGCATTTTCCAGGTTTCCCCAGGCTAATAATTCTCATTTTCCAGGTTACACTAAATTACAATTTATAATAAACGTATCATAATAAATCCTGTTTTGTACTCGCAATGAGACGGTTACGCATTTAATATCTAAAACTAATCCTTTTGCGTGAATCAAAATGAATAAATATGAAATACAAACCCATTCACTCAAAGCCCACCTCTAATACCACCCAGTAACGTAAGTAGCTTTACCTACTGCATACTATTAATACTAAGTCTTTGAACATTTTCACTGCCACATTTTCATTTTTTTTATTTAGAAGAACACGCAAATGTAACGTTATGTATATGAACTCAAAGATTTGAATAAACAACATTAGAAATAAATGAAACAATTCCTAAGAATATACAAAATACAAATTACGGTATCACAGAAACCACGAGCTAAGAAACAAATATCAGACACCATTCATTGTCCCGCTTTTTTGAGTTCATGAATTTCCTGATCTAACCGTTTCATTTCAGATTCAAGATCCATCTTCATTCTCTTCTCTTCTTTGACAAGAGCAGCTGCTCTTTTTTTTTGCCATCAGATTCTTCTCTTCATCACTTCGTTTCTTTTTCTGTTCTACAAGCACTTCTTTATATCTCATGTGAGACTGGCGTGCGTAATTAATAAGTGATTTTGTCACAGTAAAATCTTCAAGAGCAACGTCACTACGAGTAACTGAGTCATATATATATGTACAGGGCTATTCAAAATGATGCACCTGATTTCAAATGAGAATATTTTTTAATGTTACAAATACAGTGTGATTTGTGATACATCAACCAAAAGAAAAACTGTCCAAATTTTGTCTCTCACCTCAGAAATGCTCTATGTGACTTCCCCTAGTTACACGAGCAACGTCGACACGATAGTCGAATTCCTTCCATACTCGCTCCAGCATGTCCGTTGTCACTGACTCTACGGCAGTAACAATGCGAGTTCGGAACTCATCCAAAGATGTGGGCAACGGTGGCACGTACACAGTATCCTTAACGTACCCCCAAAGGAAGAAGTCGCACGGTGTAAGATCCGGCGACCTAGGGGGCCAGCTGTGGAGCTCGAAAACTGCAACACACAAAACGCCTTCTGCTGTGCGGATGCCATTTTCACACTGACTGTTTGTTGCTAGGCTAGGCCACGGCATGACTTTGGAGCCCTCTCGCGGTGATCTTGTAAAACTCGGAGATTTCCTCTTTCATGTGGTGTATGCCCAGTTGATGCACGGTTGATAGGTACGGAAGTATTCTCAGTTGAAATCGGATGAATCATTTTCAATAGCCCTGTATAACTCTGAGCAATAAGAGAAGCTTCTTTTGATTCTCTACGAGAATCTCCTTGTTGATGTTAAATCCTCTTTCAACTGTAGCCTGCCCATGAGATAAGAGGATGATTTGGAAAATTAATGTTTTCAGATCGTTTGATGATATTTGGTCTTCAAGCAGACTGATCCAAAATTCATCTAGTCGTGTTTTACGGCTATAGGAAGCCAGTTTGCCTCTAACACGTGAATTTTGACAAATGTCACGAAATTCAGCTTTGACTAAGTCTGCCTTAAAGCCATCAATTAATCCATTGGAAACAAATTCTTTTAGAGCCAAATCTATTCTAGGAGACCACAGAGCTTCACATTTGGCACCATTGGGATTCAAGCATGCGGTTCCTTTCACAAAAGCATGTTTGAGAGCACTCTTCTGTTGTAACTTTGTAATAATCGTGACCAGAAATGATCGGCAGTGCTTCCTGAAACTGAGGATTGCTTTCTCTCTTCAGAAGATCTCGACACTTTGAAATTTCTTGCCCAACAGCAAATCCAAGAAAAACATCCGCAGCCTGAACGAGATTGTCTATTTTTGTGAGGTCCAAGAGGTGAATTTGTTTGCTGCTCAAGTTCTCCATTACTTTCTTAGGCACTATTTTGCTCATCAAATCTCGGAGTAGAGATGTAATATCTGTGTCCATGAATGGTACCATTTTTACTGCCACATTTTCATTTAGAAATTTTTATTTCTGAAATATCAGAAACTTAGCTCCCAACTTTTTTTCTGCAATAAACTCTCACCAATGTCTAAGAATCACAAATAAGAAAATGAGAAATTTTCGTGTTATTAGACTAGAGACTCCAGGAGTGTCAATTCCTGTACTAACAAAATTTATCCTCATAGGGATTAGTATTAGTGTTGGAACAAAATTTCAGGCATTTTCCAGGTTTCCCAGGGTCAATATCAAATTCCAAGCATATTCCAGGTTTTCCAAGGTGCTTGTCACACTGGTTAAAGACCAGGAATGGTTAGATACTCTGCTTATAACGGATGTAATTCTATTCAGTCTTAACCACAAGGATAACGTTAAATTTATTTACTTTCCACGCAAAAGACTTCGTTGCCATTTGTGATTAATTACACGAGGAAGGACAGAACTTTCATATAAATGAATTGATCAGCTTCACAAAAGTTATCAGTTATGTAACATTCATTCTTTGAATAAACAGTACTGCAATTTATCCATTATATTTAAAATTAAAAATAGATGCAGTACCTGACGTAGGCCTAAACTTATTACAAGGGCTTTCGTGTATTCAGAAGTACACCTCGTCAGGGAATGACCTCCCTGACGAGGTGTACTTTTGAATACACGAAAGTCCTTGAAATCATTTTTTTCCTTGTGGTTTACAGCATTCATTCATTTCACGTGTTTAATTGTGAAATTCATCCCATATTATATTATATTATATTATTTATATATAATATATATATATACCTACGTCGTCCGTCGTGGCCAATGTCGTAACACCGCTTCCAGAAGATCAGCGAAGTTAAGCGACATTGGGTCAGGATAGTAGTTGGATGGGAGACCGTCCCCTGCGCCCAGATTATGTAGCGACCCGTGGTTCAGACCCCACGTAAAGCTGTAGGTCCCCTCTGTCATATGACCTTAGATGTTGCGGAGGAGGTTAAACAACCCCACTTAAAAAAAAAAAGTGTATATATATATATATATATATATAATATTTAGGAGAAATCCAATGACAAGGAGGAATGTAAATGCCATGAAAAGTCTTCTTTAATGCGCAACGTTTCGAGCAATACGCTCATCATCAGGCTAGATAATAACAATATGAAATTAGAATCAATAAATAAATGTGAACAAGACAAAATAATTTCCATAAAACCTATTCAGTAAAAGCAAATTTTAAAAAGACTAAAAGAAGAGGGTTAAATTCAAAGTTATAAAAATTTACATATAAAATTAACCAGAAATTTAAAAAGCTATTTTTAAATTACATATAGTAAATTTGAAATTAGTACACTGGAATAATTAACACTAATACAATGGAATAATTAACACTACGAACCTTTCAATGCTGGTTCCGAGGCACGAGTAATTTAAAACAAAACAAAACAGGAAACAAGCTATGGGTTGGGCGGTTGGAGTTATGTTAGGGGAGGGGGGATTATAAAAAATTGGGGAGGGGGGAGGGGTTTTATAAAAAATTTAGAGGGACAGCTGAGGAATCCACGTTTAGAGAAGGGGTCAATGTTTTAATATAAAGAGATTCCAAAATTCTAAGTGAGTTAGGACAAGAATTACAACCGAGAATTTTAAAATGATCTAAAGTGACATCAGTTTTACATTTTATACTGTGTTCCCGAATACTGGAGGCTTCTTTTTATTTAAAATTTTACCTGTTCGGCAACTTATTCCCATATGCGAATAAAATCTAGTCCTGAGGGAGCGCACGGTGCTGCCAATGTAAGTACCAAGGAGACACCTTGGGCAGGTAAATAAATATACAACACCGCTACGCAACGAATCAGGAGTTTGATCCTTCGCTGAGAAAAAGCTACCTAAAGACATTTTGTTAATAAATATAATACGAAAATCAGTATGATAAAAAAATTTTCTTAACAACTTTGTAAATTTAAGTTTAAATTCTTTATTCATGGGACCCATTTCAGGTACCAGGAAATATTTTATATCTTTAGGCACTGAAATACAGGAAAGTTGAGGGCTATAAACATTATTTAAGAAAGATCTTATTAGTTTATCTACATATTGAACAGGAAAACTATTATTGGTAAAATATGATCTTAAATTATTAAATTCATCGTTTAGTAAGGTAAAACTAGAGGTCAAATTATATCCTCTGAACAAGAGAGTTTTAATACACGACATCTTATAGTTAAAATCAGTAAAACTAAAGAAATTCATGCCCAAACCAGTAAAAGTGGGTTTCCTGTAAACTGATGTAGTAATAGAATCACCTTTTTTCGAAATTAAAAGATCTAAAAAGGGAAGGGAGCCATTTTTCTCAGTTTCCATTGTATAAGTTATATTGGGGTGCAGAGAATTTAAGAAGTTAAAAATTGTTGCGCTTGTACAGCATTATCAAAAACAGCTATCGAGTCATCAACGAAGCGTCGATAGAAAATTGGTTTACAATGGGTGGGAGATTGTCTAAAAATTACACTTTCTAAATGAGTACCTGTATCAGAAACTATTGCCATTATTTTAGATAGGGTTTTTAGCTCTGATGATAGTTTTCATGGTTTTTCATGGTCTTATTTTAAGGAACTTTTAGAATTGGTTTTTAAGCAATGTTATTTTACTTTCAATAATAAGGTTTACCAACAAATTGATGGTGTTGGGATGGGATCACCCGTCGGACCTCTATCAGCTGATTTTTTTATGACTCATTTAGAAAGTGTAATTTTTAGACAATCTCCCACCCATTGTAAACCAATTTTCTATCGACGCTTCGTTGATGACTCGATAGCTGTTTTTGATAATGCTGTACAAGCGCAACAATTTTTTAACTTCTTAAATTCTCTGCACCCCAATATAACTTATACAATGAAAACTGAGAAAAATGGCTGCCTTCCCTTTTTAGATCTTTTAATTTCGAAAAAAGGTGATTCTATTACTACATCAGTTTAAAGGAAACCCACTTTTACTGGTTTGGGCATGAATTTCTTTAGTTTTACTGATTTTAACTATAAGATGTCGTGTATTAAAACTCTCTTGTTCAGAGGATATAATTTGATATCATATTTTACCAATAATAGTTTTCCTGTTCAATATGTAGATAAACTAATAAGATCTTTCTTAAATAATGTTTATAGCCCTCAACTTTCCTGTATTTCAGTGCCTAAAGATATAAAATATTTCCTGGTACCTGAAATGGGTCCCATGAATAAAGAATTTAAACTTAAATTTACAAAGTTGTTAAGAAAATTTTTTTATCATACTGATTTTCGCATTATATTTATTAACAAAATGTCTTTAGGTAGCTTTTTCTCAGCGAAGGATCAAACTCCTGATTCGTTGCGTAGCGGTGTTGTATATTTATTTACCTGCCCAAGGTGTCTCCTTGGTACTTACATTGGCAGCACCGTGCGCTCCCTCAGGACTAGATTTTATTCGCATATGGGAATAAGTTGCCGAACAGGTAAAATTTTAAATAAAAAAGAAGCCTCCAGTATTCGGGAACACAGTATAAAATGTAAAACTGATGTCACTTTAGATCATTTTAAAATTCTCGGTTGTAATTCTTGTCCTAACTTACTTAGAATTTTGGAATCTCTTTATATTAAAACATTGACCCCTTCTCTAAACGTGGATTCCTCAGCTGTCCCTCTAAATTTTTTATAAACCCCCCTCCCCAATTTTTTATAATCCCCCCCCCTAACTTATAACTCCAACCGCCCAACCCATAGCTTGTTTCCTGTTTTTTATTTGTTTTAAATTACTCGTGCCTCGGAACCAGCATTGAAAGGTTCGTAGTGTTAATTATTCCATTGTATTAGTGTTAATTATTCCAGTGTACTAATTTCAAATTTACTATATGTAATTTAAAAATAGCTTTTTAAATTTCTGGTTAATTTTATATGTAAATTTTCATAACTTTGAATTTAACCCTCTTCTTTTAGTCTTTTTAAAATTTGCTTTTACTGAATAGGTTTTATGGAAATTATTTTGTCTTGTTCACATTTATTTATTGATTCTAATTTCATATTGTTATTATCTAGCCTGATGATGAGCGTATTGCTCGAAACGTTGCGCATTAAAGAAGACTTTTCATGGCATTTACATTCCTCCTTGTCATTGGATTTCTCCTAAATATTAAATTGAAGCTTTGTAGAAGCAAACCGCATGACTATATATATATATATATATATATATATATATATATATATATACACAGTATATATACTGTATATATATATAATATAATGTTTCAGACCAACAAAGACCCCAGGATCCACTCATGACTGGTCTACCTAACTGTGTTCGTAATTGTGTATTGTGCATGTCCTCCGTGGTGGCGGAGGGGGACACACAATTTTACGTGCGTTCCGAACCACAATTTATCAACATATGCGTCTAATCGATTTTTAAACATGTTTATAGACGTGCTACTAATTACTTCTACTGGCAAACTATTCCAGCTATTTACTATTCTATGCGTAAAAAAGTTTTTGGCAACTGCTTTCTCAAACCTTCTACTTGTCAACTTACACCCGTTATTTCTAATACTATTATATTGAGATATTTCGAAAAAGCTATCTCTATCTACGTTATCGAACCCATTCATAATTTTGAAAACCTGGATTAGATCACCCCTTAGCCTCCTAGTCTCGAGTGTAGTCAATTTTAACTCCTTAAGCCTATCCTCATACGACTTTGACCTAAGCGACGGAATCATCTCAGTTGCTCGTCTTTGAACTCTTTCGATTTTGTCTATATCTTTGCGCATATGCGGATTCCAAAATTGGATCGCGTACTCCAAATGGGGTATAACTAATGATTTATAAAGAGGAACTATAATATCGCGCGATTTGTACTCAAAATTCCGTCCAAGCTATAAAACCTAACACTTCGTTCGCTTTATTGACCGCTGCTGTACTTTGTTTCGCTACTTTTAAGTCGCCAGTGACTAACTCCTAAATCTTTTTCCTGCTCTACGCTTGTCAACTCTTTCCCTGACATACTATACGCAAAATTACCGTTACGCGAACCTATATGTAAAATTTTGCGTTGCCGGACGATTGTTCGAACACAATTGTTCGAAAACCATAGTTCGAAAAACAAAAAGTATTAAAAAAACATTAAAAGTTAAAAATCTTTATTCATACGTTATTCAAAGTTAAAAATCTTTATTAATAAAACAGGATAGAAGCATATGAAAGTCAAGGTAGGTCAATTGAATGCCCGGTTAGGTCAACTGTACACCCTTGACGATTGGTTAGATTAAGTCATGATATTTTCGTTAAAAATACATTAATTAATTATTTAAAGTGCTCTAACATTTTTTTTTTTTTGGAAAAATGAAAAACAAGTTATTTTTGAAATCAGTGACCAAAACTACATTAGTATACCGATTTTCATTAAAATTCGGTGCTAGCCCCCAAACGGAAAAAATCCACTACTACATTTTGACATTTCCAGTACACTCTTGCTTTCACTTGCTTGTCTCTTACATATAAAAACCCATTCACTAAGAGCATTGGCTTTCCTTTCTCACTAGAAACAAACTGCCATTCGAACAATTATAACTTCGAATAATTGTTGCTTCGAACAACTGTTTTTCGAACAATTGTGTTCGAACAATCGTCCGTAATTCAAAATTTTGCACTTATCGACGTTAAATCTCATTTGCCATGTGACTGACCAATCAACGATTTTATTCAGATCTTCCTGGATTTTACCTCTATCTTCGTCATTAATCGCCCTACCACTCAGCTTCGTGTCATCCGCAAACTTTGAAACTGTACTGACTAGGCCGACATCTAAATCGTTAATATATTAAGAAAAAACAAGGGGCCCAATACAGAACACTGAGGAACGCCAATCGCTACATTAGCCCAACACGACTCCGCTCCATCAATGACCACCCTCTGTTTCCTACCTCGCAACCACTCTTCTATCCAATTTATTACTACACCCCTGATTCCATGAGCCTTAGTTTTTTCAACGAGTCTTTTGTGCGGTACGGTGTCAAACGCTTTCTGAAAATCTAAATACACTACATCAACCGCCCGATGACTATCGTAAACATCAACCACGCTTTGAAAAAATTTAAAAGATAGTTAAGCAAGATTTGTTTCGCCTAAAACTGTGCTGCGTATTTCTAAGTTATGCAGTTCTAAGTGTTCGACTATACGATCCCTAATTATTGATTCCAGTAGCTTACCTACAACAGAGGTTAAACTGATTGGCCTATAATTTCCCGCCGCACCTTATCGCCTTTCTTAAAGATAGGTGATACGTTTGCTAACTTGAAATTATCTGGTACGCACCCCTCAGAAATAGATGCATTCAAAATCTTTGTTAGCAGCACAACAATGCTATCTTTTAATTCTTTTAGTTGTATGGGTGGGATATATGGAATCCAGCCCGGTGATTTACGCGTTTTCATTTTATCAATATAGCGCATTACCTCCCCTTCACTAACCACAATATTATCCAAAATATTACTATTATCAAAAGGTATTATGTCTGACCGTAGGGATATTCGTTACATCTTCTATAGTAAAAACTGACGTAAAAAATTCGTTCAGCAAGGTAGCCATTTCCTTGTTTTCAGAAACGATCTCCGTTAACATTTTTCAATGGCCCCAAGACACTTTTTACTGGATTTTTATTGTTGACGTATTGGAAGAATCGCTTGCGGCTTCCATGGAGATTTCAAATTCGCACTTGGACTTTTTTATTACACTTTTCGCTTCACGCCTTAGAGATATGTAGTTGTTTCGTAACCACAAATTGTCTTTATCGCACTTATGTAGCCTATAAGCCTATAAGATTTTTAATGAGTCTATTTCTGAGGGGTGCGTACCAGATAATTTCAAGTTAGCAAACGTAACACCTATCTTTAAGAAAGGCGATAAAGGTGCGGCGGGAAATTATAGGCCAATCAGTTTAACGTCTGTTGTAGGTAAGCTTTTGGAATCAATAATTAGGGATCGTATAGTCGAACACTTAGAATACCATAAACTTGTTAGAAATACGCAGCATGGATTTAGGCGAAACAAATCTTGCTTAACTAATCTTTTAGAATTTTTCCAAAGCGTGGTTGACGATTACGATAGACATCGGGCGGTTGATGTAGTGTATTTAGATTTTCAAAAAGCGTTTGACACCGTGCCGCACAAAAGACTCATTGAAAAAACTAAGGCTCATGGAATCAGGGGTGTAGTAATAAATTGGCTAGAAGAGTGGTTGCGAGGCAGGAAACAGAGGGTGGTCGTTGATGTAGCGGAGTCGTGCTGGGCTAATGTAGCAAGTGGCGTTCCTCAGGGTTCTGTATTGGGCCCCTTGCTTTTTCTTATATATATTAACGATTTAGATGTCGGCCTAGTCAGTACAGTTTCAAAGTTTGCGGATGACACGAAGCTGGGTGGTAGGGCGATTAATGACGAAGGTAGAGGTAAAATTCAGGAAGATCTGAATAAAATCGTTGATTGGTCAGTCACATGGCAAATGAGATTTAACGTTGATAAGTGCAAAATTTTGCATATAGGTTCGCGTAACGGTAAATTTGCGTATAGTATGTCAGGGAAAGATGTAACAAGCGTAGAGCAGGAAAAAGATTTAGGAGTTATAGTCACTGGTGATTTAAAAGTAGCGAAACAAAGTACAGCAGCGGTCAATAAGGCGAACAAAGTGTTAGGTTTTATAGCTCGAAATTTTGAGTACAAATCATGCGATATTATAGTTCCACTTTATAAATCATTAGTTAGACCCCATTTGGAGTACGCGGTCCAATTTTGGAATCCGTATATGCGCAAAGATATAGACAAAATCGAAAGAGTTCAAAGACGAGCAACTAAGATGATTCCGTCGCTTAGGTCAAAGTCGTACGAGGATAGGCTTAAGGAGTTAAAATTGACAACACTCGAGACCAGGAGGTTAAGGGGTGATCTAATCCAGGTTTTCAAAATTATGAATGGGTTCGATAACGTAGATAGAGAGCTTTTTCGAAATATCTCAATATAATAGGACTAGAAATAACGGGTGTAAGTTGACAAGTAGAAGGTTCGAGACAGCAGTTGCGAAAAACTTTTTTACGCATAGAATAGTAAATAGCTGGAATAGTTTGCCGGTAGAAGTAATTAGTAGCACGTCTATAAACATGTTTAAAAATCGATTAGACGCATATGTTGATAGAAAGGGTATAGTTTAAGGTAGTAAAATTAAGGCTTTCTGGGGATAGATCCCACAGCTCAACACAAGTGTTGTGGGATATAGGGAGGCAGCGTCTTGGGTTAGGGGATACTCTCTGTCCTTACACACCCCATTTAGAGATATTCCTCTGCCGAGCGGTGCCCCCATAGTACTGTGAGGTATTGAAAAACTCATGATCTTCACTTGCCCCACAAACACCTTTAAATGGGAGACCCAAAATGGGTGCACACACATTTCTACATTACTGTACAGTCTTTACAGCCACACCTACTCTTTTTCTCGTAAGTGTATATATTGTAATGTATATGATTGTAAATTTTGACTTGGTCCGCTATCGATATGGACCGTGACTTGATGGATACCGTAATGAAATTGACTGGATTCTTTGGATCCGATATATTTGCATGTCCTTTATAAATAGATATAGAGTGTAACATATTTGTGGATAGTAGTCTATTATGACTTGATCCTCTGGATCAGAGATTCTATCTTTAATTTTAAATCGATAATTAATTAGTTTTAAATTGATAATTATTTAGTTTCGTAAAAATTGGTCGTTGCCAATTTACCGGCAGTTTTTAAATAAATTTCTTATGTTCTTGTGGTTCGGAACCCACATAAAATTGTAGGTCCCCTCCGCCACCACGGAGGACATACACAATACATGAACACAGTTAGGTAGACCAGCCATGAGTGGATCCTAGGGTCTTTGTTGGTCTGAAACATTATAACATCTCTACTCTTTATTATGTCTCCTACTCTAGAAGTAAACCACAAGGGCTTGTTGTTTACTTTCGCACGCTTAATTTTGTACGGTACACATTCCTCATTTATAGTCCTAAATACTGTTTCAAACGATTCCCACATTAGTTTTGCGTTGGAGTTCCCCATTACGTTTTCCCAATTGACGTGTGACTGTGACAATTTATTTCGAAATTTACAAGTCTGCGTGCTGGAAGTTAGGAATTTTAGTCGAGTTAGCTGGTTTCGAGTGATTTACTGAGAGGACAAACTCTACCATATTGTGATCGCTATTGCTTAACGGTTCTATTACTTGAAGATCAGTAATTAGCCTATCATCCGTAGTTATTACTAAATCTAAAATACTGTCCAACCTCGTAGGTTCCCCAACCTTTTGAATAAGAAAGCTATCCTCGAAGAAAATTAACTAAACGATTACCTTCCGCGTCTCCCTGCATTGTATCGTAATTCACGTTGGCGCAATTAAAATCACCCAGAACTAAAGCCTGCTCAGTGCTCACTACCTATTATTCTCTTTAGTTCACGATATAACGCTTCGTCTGTATCAGCTATTTGATTAGGGGGCCTATATATATATATATATATATATATATATATATATATATATATATATATATATATATATTAGTGATGTAGCGGATGTCATTTTTTTCACATCGCGGATGCGGATGTGAATGCGGATGTTTGATTTCGACATCCGCGGATGCGGATGTCTATATTTTCGTTATTTTTTAGGATATATTCGAGATTTGTTGTGTTTAACGTATATAATAAGTTATTATATAGAGAGAGCTGTAGCTATAATGTAGTATAATTGATTAATTGTACAATAATTGCTGTACTTTTCTCTGAACATATAAAATAATATCAAGCATCTAACTAATATAGAAATCAATTAGTGAATTCGTCTGCAAATAAATTCATTATATTTTGTCGAGTTTCAGCCACAATTAGAAACCATAATTGTGTTACCAGGATGCGGGACGTGAACCCAACTCAAATGCACCCCACCGACCTCTTTCCCAACCTCCACCCTTATAGAGAGAGATCTTTAATTAGCTTGATAACTATTTATATTAAGTTTAAAGTTTTATTAGGCATATTTATAAATGAGTAATTAAAATAAAGTAAACTAAGATGTTCATCGTTTAATATTCAAACTTAATTATAGGAAGGTTATGCTTAAGGAACATTAATTTTTCTGCCTTTTCTGCTGCCAGTCTTTCTCTTTTCATCATATATTAATCCAGCACTGCTAAATAATCTCTCGCTTGGTACGTTTGTTGGAGGACAGGTTAAATGTTTCCTTGCAAGTTTACTCAAGTATGGATAGATATTCTGCGTATTTTTCCACCAACTAATAGGATTGTCACATGCAGCCAAGCGTTTTTCTTGGTGATAGCTCTCGATCATTTTTACTACATCTTTTGACATCGCGTAGGTCTCGTCATAGCTGCTTGACTCAAGAAACTGAGAGAGATATTCTGTGATAGATTTGCTCGTTGAAGGTGTTGGTTCTGTCACTGAAACTTTTATTCTTTTGGTGGGTGTCAAAGCGACAGATTCAAGAGATTGAAGCTCTTCAACTGCTTTGCCAAGTGATGATTTAACTCGTTCTAATGTACTAGGTGAAAATAACTTAGCTTTGTAACGTGGATCTAAGTAGGTTGCAAGAGAGTAACTTCATACAAGAACAGCCTCTCGTCTTGTCGCTTGCATCACTTTTGCGCACAATGAACTAGTTCTATTATTATAGTAGAATTTGATAATTTCCGCTTATTAATGACGTTTTATCTCAACGGTCCACATCCGCAGTCCAAAGTGCGGATGCGAGAAAATGTGCGGATGTTCCGCGGATGTGACCTACATCATAATATATATATATATATATATATATATATATATATATATATATATATACACACACACACACACGGCGTCCCAAAAAAATGTATACACACTTTAAATACTTATAAAGGCAGTTTATTAAAATACATTTCATTTTCAAAATGTAATAGAATCTACAGACATTATTTAATTGTTTTGTCAATGCCTGTTTTCAAACTGACGTCCGTTCTGGTCCAGGCACTGCTGATAACGCGAAGCAATGGAATCGCAAACATCACGAAACATTTCGTTTGGTATTTGTGTGCATTCTCGTTCAATGGCTGCTCTCAATTCAGCGACTGTTGCAGGTTTTATAGCGTAGACTTTGTCTTTTAAATATCCCCATAAAAAAAAGTCTAGTGGTGTGAGGTCTGGTGAACGCGGAGGGTATTCTACGAAACCCCTTCGTCCAATCCACATCCACATCGTGCCAAGTACCACTCACAATACTCCACTCTTCGGTCCGGATCATCTTCATTAATAGCATGGACTAATCTTGGAATGTAACTTTTCCATTGACAGCGCTTCAAAATGCGTTGGACAGACGATTCTGAAATTCCTACCTCACGACTCGCTTGCCGCACAGATTTTCTTGGACTTTGGTGATACGTTTCCAGTACTCTTTCTTACTTTGTGGGGCTTGTCGATGTCCGTGGTTTCCGGAACGCTTCTTGTGGACATTCTGAACAGTTCCATCGGCTTCAAACTTATCTCTAATTCGAGTGATGGTAAGTCGCGTTGGTGGATCTGTTTGAAACTCCCTCCTAAACTGTCTTTGCACTTCAACTGCGTTTTCACACTTCCAGTAGCATTTTAGAATGAATTTCCTTTTGTTCAAAGCTTAGTCTGACTGCCATTATTAATTCTAATGGGTTTAACTTGGAAAGAAAAAACATCAATTGAGCTATCAGCTGTTAAAGTGTGTATACATTTTTTTGGGCTGCCCTGTATATTATATATATATATAATATATATATATATATATACAGGGTGTCCGAGAATTATCTGTACAAGTTTTGGCTGTTATTAAAAGTCAACCATGAAGTGTAGAAATTCCAGTGTTGTCCCATTTTACAGAGAATCTCTTAAGTTTTTTCTGATACCAAGTTTTGACAAGTTTTTTTAGAAATTCCAGTGTGTCCGAAAATTATCTGTACAATTTCATCTTTTAATAAAATTCTTGATAACACGTAAAATTCTTAAACAAGATTATTTCGAATGTGTATTTTCAAAAGTTTCTTTTATTAAAGTAACGATGTTACAAACATTCGATATGTGTACCATCAGTGATTCGCAAAACATCCAATCGATAATCCAAATGTTGCCATGTATGCTGCAGCATATCCACATCAATTCGCTCAATAGCAGCTGTGATTCTTGCTTTTAAATCATCAATGCCTGTCACCCGCGTACAAAAAAGAAAAAACTTGTCAAAACTCATCAGAAAAAACTTAATGAGTTTCTCTGTAAAATGGGACAACACTGGAATTTCTACACTTCATGGTTGACTTTTAATAACAGCCAAAAATTGTACAGATAATTCTCGGACACCCGGTATATATACAGGGTGTCCCAGAATTAACTATCTATTTCAATGAAATCGGACAAATTTAATAAAAACTGACATAATTTTGTGTTTATTACTAAATTATGATACAAAAACAAATAGATTTATAAATCGTAAATCAAAACTTTGAGAAGTTTCAACATGTGCACCGTCTGTATCTCTGCAAATTTGAAATCTATCCTCAGCGCTGCGAAACACATTTTGAAGCATTTCATGTGTTATCTCCCGCACTGCCAACTGGATGCGTTCTTTAAGTTCAGCTAAACTATTGATCTTTTGGCGATAAACCTTTGTTTTTATGAAACCCCATGCAAAGAAATCCGGAGAACGCGGAGGCCAAGGTCGAGGTCCTCCACGTCCAATCCACCGATTCGGAAGGCGTCTGTTGAGGTATTCTCGAACAATTAGAGCATAATGACATGGTGCTCCATCTTGTTGAAACAACATTATCAAGAATGCCATCATCAAGAAGCTGTGGTTCGAGAAACTGCTGAAGCATATCAAGGTAGACGGTACCTGTTACAGTTGCTTCCGCAAAGAAGAATGGGACATAAATTTTGGATTTGGTCATTCCAAGCCACACGTTAACTTTTGGAGAGTCTCTTTGCCATTCTATGACTTTAGACGGTCTTTCATTGGACCAGATACGACAGTTGTGTCGATTGACTTTACCACACGTGTGGAAAGTCGCCTCATCACTGAATAAGATGTTATCCAATAAACTTTCATTTTTGATTTGATCCACAATTTCTGCACACCTTGCTGCTCGATTTGGATAATCCTCTTCATTTAGGGCATGCAGTACTTGAATGTGATAAGCCTTTTTCATCAGTGTCGAACGCAAGATTCTATGAACTGTTGTCTTGGATATGTTGAGTCTTCGACCGGCCTCCCTAACCGAAGTTGTTGGTTCATCCTCAAACAATTGTCGTACCTGTTCGGTACTGTTACGTGCTGTCCTTAGGCGTCCTCTTCCCACCTCGTTGTGTACGGATCCAGTTCTTTTAAATTTGTTCACAAGTTCACGAATCGTTTTGTCTGTAGGACCGGTTCTATGGAATCTTCTTATAAATTTTTCTCTGATTTCATTACATTGCATTCCTTTGATATGGGATGTTACAACAAAGATGCGTTCTTGTGTATTCATTATTAATAGGGTTCTGAATGAGAATGAAAATAAAATTATGAAAAAAATTTAGAAATTTATACATTTTTAACACATATTAAACATGATAAACAAATAAAAGTGTTTTTAAAAAATTTGTCCGATTTCATTGAAATAGTTAATTCTGGGACACCCTGTATATATATATATATATATATATATATATATATATATATATATATATATATATATAATCATGCGGGTTGCTTCTACAGAGCTTCAATTTAATATTTAGGAGAAATGTAAATGCCATGAAGTCTTCTTTAATGCGCAACGTTTCGAGCAAATACGCTCATCATCAGGCTGTATGATAACAATGTGAAATTAAAATCAATAATTGAATGAAAAACAAGACAAAGAAAATTTCTATAACCTATTCATAAAGGCAAACTTTAAAAGACTGAAAAAAGAGGGTTAAATTCTAAGTTATACAGATTTACATTTAAAATTAAGAAGCTATTTTTAAATACATATAGTAAATGTGAAATTAATACACTGGAAAAATTAACAATAGTACACTGGAATAATGAAACTAACTAACCTTTCACTGCAATTTCCGAGGCTAGACTGATTTAAGCAAAGGCAAAACGAGAAAACATAAGATAAGATAAGATAAGATGGTGAGGGCGATTGGGGAAGGGGGGATTATAAGGAATTGGGGAAGGAGGAGGGATTATAAAAAGTTTAAAGGGACAGCTGATGAGTCAACATTTAGCGTAGGGGTCAAAGTTTTAATGTAAAGCGATTCCAAAATTCTAAGTGAGTTGGGACAAGTATTACAACCAAGAATTTTAAAATTGTCTAAAGTGACATCAGTTTTACATTTTATACTGTGTTCCCGAATACTAGAAACTTCTTTAGTTTTTAAAATTTTACCTGTTCGGCCACTTATTCCCATATGCGAATAAAATCTAGCCCTGAGAGAGCGAACAGTGCTGCCAATGGTTTTTCATTGTCTCATTTTAAGGAACTTTTAGAATTGGTCTTCAAACAATGCTATTTTACTTTCAACAATAAGGTTTACCAACAAATTGATGGTGTAGGGATGGGATCACCTGTCGGACCGTTAGCAGCTGATTTTTTTATGACTCATTTAGAAAGTGTAATTTTTAGTCAATCTCCACTCATCTCAAGCCAATTTTCTATCGACGCTTCGTTGATGATTCGATAGCTGTCTTTGATAATGCGGTACAAGCGCAACAATTCTTTAACTTCCTAAATTCTTTGCACCCCAATATAACGTATACAATGGAAACTGAGAAAAATGGCTCCCTTCCCTTTTTAGATCTTTTAATTTCGAAAAACGGTGATTCTATTACTACATCAGTTTACAGGAAACCCACTTTCACTGGTTTGGGCATGAATTTTTTTAGTTTTACTGATTTCAACTATAAGATGTCTTGTATTAAAACTCTCCTGTTCAGAGGATATAATTTGACCTCTAGTTTTACCTTACTTAATGATGAATTTAATAATCTAAGATCATACTTTACCAATAATAGTTTTCCTGTTCAATATGTAGATAAACTAATTAGATCCTTCTTAAATAATGTTTATAGCCCTCAACTTCCTTGTATTACAGTGCCGAAGGATATAAAATATTTCTTGGTACCTGAAATGGGTCCTTTGAATAAGGAATTTAAGCTTAAATTTACAAAGTTGTTAAGGAAATTTTTTATCATACTGATTTCCGCATCATATTTATTAATAAAACGTCTTTAGGTAGCTTTTTCTCAGCGAAGGATCGAACCCCTGACTCGTTGCGTAGCGGTGTTGTATATTTATTTACCTGCCCTAGGTGTCTCCTTGGGAATTACATTGGCAGCACTGTTCGCTCTCTCAGGGCTAGATTTTATTCGCATATGGGAATAAGTGGCTGAACAGGTAAAATTTTAAAAACTAAAGAAGTTTCTAGTATTCGGGAACACAGTATAAAATGTAAAACTGATGTCACTTTAGACAATTTTAAAATTCTTGGTTGTAATACTTGTCCCAACTCACTTAGAATTTTGGAATCGCTTTACATTAAAACTTTGACCCCTACGCTAAATGTTGACTCATCAGCTGTCCCTTTAAACTTTTTATAATCCCTCCTCCTTCCCCAATTCCTTATAATCCCCCCTTCCCCAATCGCCCTCACCAATCTTATCTTATCTTATGTTTTCTCGTTTGCCTTTGCTTAAATCAGTCTAGCCTCGGAAATTGCAGTGAAAGGTTAGTTAGTTTCATTATTCCAGTGTACTATTGTTAATTTTTCCAGTGTATTAATTTCACATTTACTATATGTATTTAAAAATAGCTTCTTAATTTTAAATGTAAATCTGTATAACTTAGAATTTAACCCTCTTTTTTCAGTCTTTTAAAGTTTGCCTTTATGAATAGGTTATAGAAATTTTCTTTGTCTTGTTTTTCATTCAATTATTGATTTTAATTTCACATTGTTATCATACAGCCTGATGATGAGCGTATTTGCTCGAAACGTTGCGCATTAAAGAAGACTTTTCATGGCATTTACATTTCTCCTTGTCATTGGATTTCTCCTAAATATATATATATATATATATGATTGAACTCAGAATGGTCCCCTGAGGTTTATTCATTATACACAGAGACCATGCATGGCACAAGGAACTCTTCTGGGAAAATTAAATCCACTATAGTCCGAATAAGTAATGATAAATGACAAACATTAGTTTTTTCTTTTTCATGATGTTAGCCCTACGTGGGCAACGGGTCACTTCGGCTTTAATGCTTGTCCGCAGTCCGCTACCTATTTTGTGGCTAATCAGTATCAACAAAGTGCTATGGAGAAGCTTCAGATAGTAATTCTTAACACGAGCAGGGCCTGTATCGTTTTAAAATGAGCCCCAAAAAATCACAATTCAACTAGTGACTATAGACTATCAAAACAGCGATTTAGTATTAAACTATACATGACCATGTGTGACAAATATAAATAAAATATCCATATAAGGGGTTCCAAAAAACCTTAGCCCCCCCCATTTGCAGCTTACATGTTTACTTATATCGAAATAGTTTTTAGTGATTATAAAAATATATAAAATTATTTATTGCAGGTATTAAAATTACTCTAGCTGATAAAGTGATAATATAATGGCTTCTCAATTAATTGGTGATTTGGAGGCAACATGTGATAGATCGCATACGAGCAACAACATTTCGGGAAGCTCGTGATGCTGGAGCCACCTTTATAACACGTTCATGGGTTGCCAAAAAGTTGCGAAGAAGTGAGGACTTCGTCAAAAGAAATTGGAATAAAACTTTGGATGAATGTGAAATGGATACAACCAAATCTGGGCGCCCAAATTTGCCACTCTCTCAGGAAACAAAGGACATCATTGAAAGCGGTACGCGTAAGCGGAAAAACAGCTGTGCTAAACTTTCTAGAGGGATCGAAGTGTTGAGAGGAAAGATCGTTTGTGGTGAGATCATTCGAATGTACCGTCATAGGCAAGGTTTAAAGCCTTGGCATGAACTTCCAAAGCCAAGAAAAACTCAACTTAACATCGATGACAGAATGTGGTTTGCCCATTATCTTGAAGATTGGGATGTGGATGATTTCATGCATTTAGCTGTCTCCGATGAATTTTTTGTTTACATAACACGTCGGCCTAACTACCAAAATGACCGAGTGTGGGCCACAACACCAGATGAAATCGATGACAATGAACATTATCGCGAATTATTAAAAAGTCCAGACTGTGTTGGTGTGTTTGTTTTGTTCACTGCAAAGAAGCTCATGTGGGTGCTGAAGCCAAATGGTCAGAGTTGGGATGGACAGTATTTTCGTGATATTATTCTATACCAGCATGTCATTCCTTTTCTAAGAAACCCAAACAATGTTATGGATGTCGATCAGGTCACACTTCTGCACGATAAGGCCCCCTGCTTTAAGGCATTAGCCACTCAACAGTTGTTGCGGAACCATGAGATCGATTTCTTTGGAAATGAAGAATGGCCAGGAAATTCTCCTGACCTGAACGTCTGTGAACACATTGGATCAGTTATAAAGGACAAGGTTGAATGTCTCTTGTTTCAAGAACCTACAGCAAATCGATTTTCGAAGGATACAATGACGCAACACATTGAAACTGTTTTAGCAAATTTGCATAACGATCAAGATCTATTCACGTCACTTTTGGCAAGCTACCCAAAGCGAATTCAGGCTGTCTTGGAAGCCAATGGTGGGAACACCAAGTTTTAATTGTTTCTCATTAAATGCAGGATTAAATTCCCTTTTGTAAGGTATGTTTAGTTTTACTGTACCTCTAATGTTTAGGCCATGGGCGGGGGGGGGGCCTAAGGTTTATTGGAGCCCCATAGTATACTTTAAAATAATATTTATTTCCTGCCTCGTTATTAGTGGATGCTCCTGTAACACCCGCAGCAGTCTTCTGCAATGCCTTTATCTGCAAAAGTGCCCTAAATGGAGCTCTGCAGATGGGGCAGTTGTTCGCTTGATACCTGGAAATATCAGAATTGATTAATACATTCTCGTAATTCCTAGTATTAATAAACAAAGTACAATATTAGTAAGTACATTTCCTAACCCAAATGGGACTGGCAGTGCAACAAATCCATAAATCATTCATAAATCGTAGTTTACTCTCATCATCAATAAAGTTTTATTCCCTACTCAATGGCACACAAGACACGAATACTCATCTCTCACACCTTGTTTCAATTCCATCCTCTTTCTTTTTTTTTATATCCGTTCCGTTTTATTAAAATAATCAACCACTAAACTTTTATTTTTTTACGTCTTTCTTTTCACATTCAGTAGCACTTCTTTCTAATACAATGAAGGATACAGAGGTTAAAGATAAGGCTTCCTTTCCCATACAATATTCATTGCTATAATCACAGCTTGAAAATCAGTGTGAAACATTTATGTCAGATCACTGATACGGCATTGTGGCTTAAATGCTGATATAAATTTAATTCTAATGATCCTTCACTTAAAATGCACAATTTCTTACCTGAGAGAGTCGGCGCAGCAATTGCAGAGGCAGAGATGTCTGCATGGTAAGATAAGGGTGTCTCTCAAATCGCACATGCAGATTACGCATTCTGCTCCATTGTCATCTGGGTCATCATCTGTAGCAAGCTTAAGAAAAGTTATGCATTATAATTGTTTATATAAATTAACTGGTTTTTGTTTAATTCTGAATTTATGGAATATTAACTGAAAGTTAAAATGGCTTTGTAAACCAGTTCAAATATGTACAATAAATAAATAAAGAAGTTTTAACATAACATAAAACTCAATGCATCTGTTATTAGTACGCTCTGGAAATAGGGTTATACAATCAATTAAATTTGATTTATAAACAATTTCTTAGTTTACTGACAACAAGGGCTGCTGTTTGATAAAAATACATCATATTTAGGCATATTGGGATGTGTATATGAAAAGTTAGTGCGTAACATTGGTTGTTGTTGTTTAGCCGATCAGCGCACCCTGATCGAGCAAGCCGGCGGCACGCAGGTAACCTATCGCCATCTCTGGAGTGGAGCAGAGGTTCAGCGCACAAGTGATGATGTGTTGTGTTCGTTGTTGTGCTAGAGCGGTACAGTCTGTCATAATGTGTTCATTTGTTTGTGGTGTGTCCTGGCACAGGTGGCAGGTGTCGTCTGTGGAGTTGTCTACTCTGTGTTTTTATGTCTGTAAGTTGGGGTGATGTCCACATCGGAATCCTGCTAAGTTAACTCTATCCGATCTGCTCAGGCTGATCTCTGACCTGTTAATGGGTGGCGGCTTCACACCTAGGACCGCATTCGGACCGAGTCGTGTCAGTGCTTTGTGGATTAGGTGTGTGTGTATATATTTTCTGTACTGTGTGATGTCTGTGGGGTGGTATGGAATGGAGTATTTGGTTATAATGTCTCTGGTGTTACCTTAATGGTGCGAGGTGTCAGTGCATGATTGTACATGTAGTGGCAAGGGTGTTGTGGGTTCGTTGTCGCTGCTGCCACGAATTGTGTTCCCCTCATGTCTAAATGTTCCCTAACTTTCAGTATTTTTGTTTCTGTGTGCAGGTGTTCTATTGGTGTTGTTTGATGCATCCTGTAATGATACGAAGTGCGTTGTTTTGTATTGTCTGTAAGGTGTTTATGAGTGCGTTTGAGATAATGGGTGCCCAGCATGGGCTAGCATAGTCCATAGCTGAGCGAATATATTGTTTGTATAGGAGTGATGTTGTTTCCTGCTGGTGTCCAAAGTTTGTGCCTGTAAGTACCCTAAGCGTGTTAAGTCTTGACGTACATTTGTTTTTGATGTCCTGAATATGGTTTGCAAAAGATAATGATGTGTTGTATGTGACCCCAAGTATTTTAGTCCTGCGAGTGTGTGGAATGTTGATGTTTAGTGTAAGCTGTGGAATTACCTGGTGTTCTTTTGTGTTGCTTGTAAGCAAGATGATGGTTGATTTTGTGGGTGCTACTTTGAGTCTATTGTGTGTGAGCCAGTCTTGTATACTGTTTATGTATGTTTGTAGGTTATTTGTAGCGGTGTCGATGTTGTTGTGGGTGGATGTGTGAGATGTCATCTGCATATGATGATAAGGTAAGCTTGTTATCCATGGGTGTTGGAATGTCATGCATGTATAAGTTGAACAGTGTTTGAGAGAGAACAGAGCCTTGAGGGACCCCGTTCGGAAAAAGCTTGTTTTTGGATGACTTGCCATTAAATGTGACATGCGAGTATCTTCCTGAAAGATAGTTGCTCAGCCATCTTTTAGTGTTATTGTGCATGTTTGTATCGAGTGTTTTGTTTATGAGAGGGAAGCGTGGGATAGCATCAAATGCTTTACTAATGTCTATTGTTGCTAATTAGTTACTCAGTCAGCAGTGGTCACCCATGAAAGTCTACCCTGAAAGATGACCACCTTTTAGTATGACTTGATCGGGATCGGCACCAAACAAGCCCAGAACTGTTGATAGAGTGGACAGAGAGCGGCATTGCTGTATACAATGAGCACAGTAAGGTGAAGTTGACAAGAGAATGAGGGGAGTGGTTGCAGGAACAAAAGGAAGGCCCTTGCTCAATGCAGCTCAAAGAAAACATGGGGTACGTCGGAGCGACAGCACCTCTCATGGACTGTGGAGCAGCTGTCAGTCACAGGTGCTGCTCAATGGTGAGTTTACACTTAACACTAATAACCATTCTGATAACTTGTATGTGAAGACAAAGACACACAGACAAGAACAAACCCAAATTAATCGTTTCTACACAATCAAACATCCCGCTTCAGTAATGATTTGGAGAGTCATGTCGGCAGTTGGCACTGGAAGGATTTATGTCATGAAGATGTCAGCCGATTAGTGCTTGACTGTTCTAGAGCATAAGATGTTTTTTAGCCTAGGTGATCCCTTCAATAACGTAAAAAAGATATTCCAAGACGATGCAACATGTTAAAGAGCCAAAATTGTAAATAATTGGTCAATAGACAATAAAGTGGAGCCCTTGAGCTCGCCAACTCAAAACCAGGATCTTAATCCTGTTGAGAATTTATGGCTAAGTCTTTCCACGACTGTAGCCAAAGATAAGCCTAAAAACTAAAGATGAACTTATAGAACGCATAATTCATGTTTGGTAAGGCCAGGTGATGTAAAAAAGCTTGTTGAGAGTATGCCAAAGTGATGCCAGTTTGTCATTCAAACCAAAGCGTGTCCAATAAAGTATTATGCTGTTAAATTATTTGTTTTTATTTCATTTTATAATCAGAAATATTTAGTTGGGTATTCTCTGAAAATAAAGCCAGAAAAAAATAAGAATCCAAATAGGCTATGCCTAACTCAAAAACATAAAAATGAAATTTGAGTTGGTTTCTGATTTCTCTTTTCTGAGCAGTTTTCTATACCTACATTAATATTATTCTCTATATTTCAGCATTATAAACCTTATAAAATTTCCAGTCTAACAATGAGAGTTTATATGGGTTTATAATAGTAATTGGTACTAGAAGTAACAATAATAATAACAGAGGTATTTGAAGGAAAGAGGTTGTCCTAATCTTTTATACCTCACTAAAAAATAAATGGTATTCAGTCAGATGACACCTACCATAATTATTACTATTATTATATGAAAAATCAACCACCACAGGCACTATATAAGTGCCTGTGGCTTATCTTCTACCTTCGAATCTGTATTTTTGTTTTCAATTCCATATATCTCCTGCAAGAGATAGCACAAACCATCCACAAACAACTTCTGCTTTAGGGGTTTGAGGGTGTACCCATCCGAATGCTTTTCCACTACTGCAATTGTTGCATGAGATTGAAATGGTTCTGGGGGGAAAAAAAAATTTGAAGGCAACTTAAAAAAGCACAGACTCCTCCCCTTAATTACCATTTGTATGAGGACTATCTCAGCATTTTCACTACAGGTATAAATAAGATCTAGAATGAACACAATTGTGACTACAAGAGTGAGCTGAAAACCCACATTTAAAATTTAAAAAACCATTTCGTTTTTCTTTCAATTTAATTTTTTTTAAATAAAGCATCAAATTTTTGCGTGATTTCTAAACAGATGATCCGGTAAGCTGTAACTCAGTACACTGATACCAAACTATAAAAAGCCTTATTATGACTTCTTTCTAAACTGCACAAATTATAAAATTTACCAAGTTTTGGGGGAAAAAAAATCACTTACTTTTTTTCTATACTGTACAAATATGGTGAACAATTTTTCACACTTCCTTACCTTCTCCTTCCTCTGCTATGCAATAAATTACGACAGGCATAATTTCTCTATCAAAGCTATATAACAAGTTTTCCTCTGGGTACTGGGAGGGGTTAAACACATGACAGACTTGAGAGAACTGCTGATTGGCACCTCTTTTGTAGTGATACGTTTCCGAGTTCATAGAAGCATCCTTCGGTGTGTAACTAATAATAATAAAAAAAACTAAGGTTTGCTTCTCCTTTAATGCCTCAAAAGTAATAATAATATTAAAAAATGAAGCAATCACTGTACACAAATGTTGTACACACCATATTACGTGTGTTACTTCATAGTCCAATTAATGTAAAACTTAAATATTTCGAAGAGAATATAAAACAAGTGCTAAAATTATCTAAAATATTATTTACAGAGAATTGCTCCAGTACAATTTTCTTCCTGTTTTAAATTTTACAAAGTTAAAGATTATTAGGGAGACTGAAGTTCTTCCCAGTTGCCTTCAATCCACAACAGTTCCAGTGTAGAATGGCTACAAACACACTATTTGGAAAGACTCCCAAGGTCCCCCATTTCAGGGAAACAATCTTGGAAGATGCATCCAATTTTTCTGGGAAACTCCTTAATTAAGACCTAACTGGAGGGGATAGAAGGGTAGGGAAGTTAAGCAAGAGTTCAAGATCTCGAAGGACCTGAATGCAAGATCTCCACTCACTCCAGGGAAGATGACACCACCAACAGACTGTCATCAGACTGTGTAACAATCCAGACCACACAACTAGCACCTTTAGCATGGTGGTCATAAAAAATATTGTGTTGGGTGATAGCAATGCCATTCACCAAACAGATTACAAGGAACTTCACGGCAACAGGTTCAAATAAGCTAGGCAAGCACAACAGAAACCTTGTGAGCAGTATTCCACAAACATGGATCTCACTGATCGGAGCCAGAAGAGTGACTAACTGAAATAAAAGTGCCTTTATGGGCATTATAGTCTCATTTTTAATCCTGGAAAAGAGGCCAAAAGTGGAGGAGGAGGAGGAAGGTGCCACGTGCAAAGTAAAGAACTTCACTTCTCCATCCCCCTCACCCAACCACAGAGCCTTTATATAATCCCACATCCCAATATAGGCAGAATTTGATTTCTATGTGGTGGTGTAAAAAAATCATGGAAAATAGCTTTTTGGACTTTTTGCATGAAACTTTTGGCCTCAGAATTCCATCTAACAAGCGATACCACCACCTTCACGAGTGTGGTCTTGCATGAGCTCCTCTGTCACATTACCTCAAATCCCTGTAATTTTTTCATATGGATATTTTCAACAGAAAATCCCAGAACACGAAGTTCTAAAGCTGTTTTACCCAAACATTGGAGACTGATAAAAAATTACACTGCTCAGATTCACCATAGAATTTCATTGAGGGGGAGACACTTTGAGCAGATTATGGGACTGTAAAATGTAAAAAAACCTTCCATCCTTCCTGAATAATTGTAAAAAGTTTCATGAATGCAAGTTAATGCAATGATGTTTATTTCTTGAAAGTGTAGCATAATTAAAGAAAAGTGATACCTAAACTAACAGAAATAGGATGGAGAGAAGACAAGCAAGAATAATTCATAAACTGGAGGTTACAAATGGGCATTTCTGAAGAATACTTGCTAGTCACAGGATTAAAACTCTTTAATAAGAAATATCACTAGGCACCTTGAAAGACGAAAATAGACACTTGGCGCAGAACACTACCAAATGAGGTGGATGTGTATTAATTCAGAGCTGGGCACTTGCGGCATATTTTGCGGTACTGCGGTACTACCGTACTACCAAACCGGTACCAAACCGGTACGCGGAAATTTGAATGCGGTAGCGGTACTGCGGTACTTTCAGCGATCCTTTGCGGTACTGCGTTATGCGGTTCCGGTTTGCGGTAGTACCGCAGTACCGCAAAATATGCCGCAAGTGCCCAGCTCTGTGTATTATATAAAATTTCTTTATATTTATCATCATTTTTAATAATTTGAATAAATGCAAGCAAATATGTCCTATGAAACATACATAAAAACTCATTAATATTATTAAGTAACAAAAAATTATTTTGTAATCACCTTTGGAATTAAATTATTTTCAAACAAATTAAAAGCTTCTCATTGCCCCAAAGTTTACCATGTACATTGAACTGCACGAAAACATCAGTTTCAGCAATTGCACATATTGACATAATATAGTTGCATTTCACACTTACTGTACATTATTAATTCCCAATTATAAAGTATTACCAAACATCAAAACAGTTTTACAAACACTAAGGATACAATGCATATAACACAACAAACTTAAGAGCATCTATGAACTACTTCTTACTTACATTAAACCAGTGTTTGTAACTTCTTCCGTGCAGAAGTACATGATGGTAATAGCACATCTTATATCACAATCAAAAGTAAATTCAATGTTAAACTGAGTTGATGGTGATCGATTGTCTGGCTCTTTTAAGCTGAGAGAGTCATCTGGAACACGAACGAATCTGAGGCTTTCCTTACGAATGTTAACCAATGCTTTCAGTGTACGACTTGGCTCACTTGCTGAAGGTGCTGGATAAGGAAACTATAAAAAAATTATATATATATATATATATGTAGTAGTTAAAAAGAAAAAAGTAAAAGCAGTAAAGCGTTTGAATCTTAACTAATTTTGATTCATGTGCAAAAAACACAATTTGTGAGACATACACAAGGTTCCCATCATTTTAATTCTACTAGAATCCTTAATTATTCTCTGATAACAAAGCATCCTATCTAAGATAAATTAACATCAGATCCAACTGGACATGCATAAACAAAGTACAGGGTGTGTGTGTGTGTATATAAAGTAATGTGAGTGAAGACAAATCAGATTTGAACTAGCTTAAATTAGTTTCATATTGCAAGTGAAGAGAGAAATCCAATTTAAACTGGTCTAAACTAGTTTCAACTTGTTTTTTAACTTGTAAATGGAAATTATTTCAGTCTGTATTAAATTCTCAAACAGTTGTTATAAAGTACATGTAATAAATATTACTTGTCCATGTTCACTTGTATTAATATAATTCAAATTGGGTTTGTCTCTTCACTTGTGTTACTTTATACACACCCAGTAGTAGCAATTGATGAAATAATAATAATAATAATGATGGGGTTGTTTAACCTCCACAACATCTAAGGCCATATGATGGACAGGATCTACAGCTTTACATGGAATTTGAACCATGGGTCACTACATAATGTGGACACAGAGGATGGTCCCCCAACTACTACCCTAGACCCAATGTCACTTAACTTCGCTGATGGACATGCGGTATTACGACACTGGCCATGACATAGCCCCCTAAATAAAGTGGTTGCACCTTTTGCCACCCCTTAAAAATACTAGGCTAATTAAACTTTACCAAAAGTAAAACCTAGCTGGGAGTGTAGTTTACCTGGGTGCCCTGAAATTCTCAACAATTAATTTTTCAGAAAATTAGTTACTGCTTCCCTATGCCAATATTCACGTCAGAAACTTTATAATTTGAGCCTTTTTATTACATTATTTATAATTTCTGGTCTATTAACTGTGAAATTGTGAAATTATAAAATTATAAATAAACACACCCTATTAAAAGTAATTTTATTAAGGTAATCCCGGGTTAATTTGAACCCACAAGAACCTGAGCCTTGCTCACAGCACATCTTGTTATGATTCGTGTGTGTGGGGGGCGGGGTTTCATCAGTTTATGATAGGCAATTAAAAAATTATGGTGTGTAACTCCACTTGACTTTTGATGAAGGGACCAGGTTCTTGTTCAAAATACTGTGTTGCAATGATCCATACAAATGTGAAATTTTATGAATTTATGAAAAGTAGTTCAAAAGTTAAGGGATGGATATCCATTTGACCTTTGATTTGTGTCCTTGACCTTTGATACAGGAATTAGAGTCTTGTGATGATCAGTGTGTGTATGAATTTTCATCAATTTATGTAGAGTGGTTCAAAAGTTATGGTATGGACCTTGGCCTCAGATGTAGGGACCTGGGTCTTCCTCAAAACACATCATCCTGTAATGATCCATAAATGTGTGAAGTTTCATTAATCTAAGCTGAGTGGACATGAAAAAGTTTTATTTGACCTCTATTTGTGACCTCAGCCTTTGATTCAGGAACCTTATTTTTGCTCATGACAAATTACACCAGTACACATTTGAAAACTTGTTGATCAATTTTTACAAACTAGTTGGTGATTCTATATAATTTGAGTGCGCTGATCTAAAAAATATAGTTAGTTTTTCCCTATCACATATGGTTTTCTTACTACAGGGTGTCATAAATCCCACATTTATCCCCAAATGTGAACCATCTTATCGAGACCAACATTGGATTGCACATGCTAAACCATAAATTTTGTTGTTATAGACTACAGTAATGTTTACATAATAATGTAGGGTAAATATATATAACAACCAGTCCCGTTCCAGCAAAATACTCTCTCCCCTCCCATCAATGGGTGGTTAACATTTGGGGACAGATGAGGTATTACAACACCCCTTGTAGCACAAATCTTTAGGTGATAGAGTAAAACCTAATTAAAGCAGAATTAAATAGCTCCTAGCTCTTGGACAAGCATATTGCTTGTTTATGAAAGAATAAAAAATAACAAAGAAACAAAATATATTTACCTTCTTCACTTGCAAACATTTCAGGACTTATTCCAAAGACTTAAGACTACGAAGGTAGATCTGACTAATGACGACTAAACCGGTGCTTCTTTGATGTTTTCTTATACTGTGCATTAGGCTGATCTCATTGCAGACACCAGCAGTAATCCGCCATCATATTTGTATGCCATCTTCCTTGATATCTTCTTTCCATGGTTTTGATGTCCTGGTGAAATCATTCCCCTTGCTCCTCACTGACATCTCCGAGATTTTCGGGAAAATGGTCAAGATGTGAAAATAAGTGAACTTTCAGGTTCATGTTGCAGCCTAAGGCGCAAAACTTTTTAAGCATATTTTCCACCAGTCTTTCATAATTTTGGCTTTTGTAGTTTCCCAAGAAGTTTTCAACATCATCTTTGAAACCAAGCCACGCTTCTTTTTCTTTATTGGTCATTGTGTTAAGGAAATGATCGTCTGTCAATAACTTTCTAATCTGAGGACCTATAAAAACACCTTCCTTTATTTTCTCGTAGCTAATCTTTGGATATTTTGAACAAATGTACTTGAAACACTCACCTTCTCTATTCAATGCTTTGACATACTGCTTCATCAAGCCTAACTTAATGCGCAAGGGTGGTAGGAGAATTTTATTTGGTTCAACTAGATGTTCATGTAAAATGTTCTTTGATCCTGGGGTAAGATTCTCTCTAGGAGGCCAAGTTTTCCTCTTCCAGTGCTGGTCACATGTTTGACTATCCCATTTGCAGATGAAACATGGCATCTTAGTATATCCTGATTGCTGCCCAAGTAACATGCAAAGGACTTTGAGATCCCCACACAATATCCATCTATGATTTTGATACCATTTTCCAGAAGCAGTTTCATGTTATCATAGGTCTCTTTTAAATGAGTAGAATGGGCCACTGGGATTGATGCATATTTGTTACCATTGTGCAGTAACACTCCTTTTAGACTGGTTTTAGAGGAATCTATAAACAACCTCCAGTCACTGGTTTGATATTCGATGCCTAGCTTGCACACTAATCCTGTGATGTCCTTGCAAAATACCAAGGGACCATCTTCTTTGAAAAAAGGCATGAAGTCTTTCTCACGATCTCTGTACCAAGCGAAGTATGTATCGGATGCCAATAAATTGTTCTCCTGCAATCTAGACCCCAAAAGTTCTGCAGAGTCCTTAGGCAGATTCAAATCCCTGACTAAGTCATTTAGTTCGGCTTGGGTTAATGGTTTAGGATCTCAGTCAGCTGTTGGCTGTTCATAAACATCATCATTGTCTGGATTTGGAGCTGAATCAGAATCTGAATTGTATTGATCCAGACTCTCGGGTGGGTGGGGAATAGGAACTTCTGGACCATGGGATACCAGCCTTATTGCAGATGGAAGACTTGGGTATTGAAGGCTCTCTTTTATTCTTTGCATTATAACAGGCTTTAACATTGCAAGAACAGAAGTAGCAGTCATCGGTATAGTTTCTAGGCTCACGCCATACCATAGGGATCCCAAATGGCAAACTTTTTTTTTTACCTTTGCTCCAATTCCTTAGTGCCGCAACACACTAAGACAAACCTTGTGTGGAGCCCAACTTTTGTCTTGATCTCCTAATTTAATTCCAAATAAGCATGATAAGCTCTCTTAATGAAGGTCGTTACATTTGTCCTTTGTTTTTACAACAACATACCAGCCACAAATATAACAAAATATGTCTGGACTATGGGTACATCCTCTAGAAGCCATTATTAAAATTTTAAAGACGTAATGTTAGAATTATCTATCTGAAAAATATGAAAAAACGAAATTAATTAAAGATAAAAAAGGTAAAAAATTACAAAATGCCCCAGAATTGTTTTGCCAATAACTTTAAAACTGTGGGTGATAGAAAAAAACTGGTAGCATTTTTTAATTCAGCGCAGCAAACTGCTTCAGAATCACAACTCAAAATAAAGAAATCGATTTTCATGCAGACCAGTGTTATCTTGTCATGACCCATGTATGTGTGAAGCTTCATCAATTTATGTTGGACATTAAAGTGTGATGAATGAATGGAGCCAAGTGTAACCAAGTATGGCCCCCTCTAAATTTTTGGTCAGGGATATAATGATCTAAGAGCCATCACAATGAAAGTGTTAATAAGCATTTCTGAAACTGTTTTTATGACCATCCCAAATTTCATATATATACAGCACTTCTATGGGATTGCAGTTTAGAACCTATACCCTACAACATGGATAACAGATTTAGGATGTTATAGGTCAGTGTGTTTTAGGGGAGAGGTAATTTTCTTCATAACAGCAAAGTGTATGTGACAGAGGGGACCTACAGCTTTATGCGGGATCCAAACCATGGGTTGCTAGATCATTTGGATACAGAGGACAGTCACCCACCATCATTTAACTTCAGTGATCAAAGGGAAGCAGTGTTTTAACATGGCCACAACATAGCCTTCATGTTATAAGTAGGATTTAAGTTCTGAAGATTGAATGATTGTACAAGTTATTAAAAATTTAAATGACTAAATAACCAAACCTACAGGCATACCATGTAATTTAAAGGAGACATTCTAAGTATAACTATTCCCTCACTAATTCAGCACAATTTAAAATTAATGTCAATGGAGCTTACTGGTGCAGGTCTAGATCCAAGAAAGTTTAGATCTGTATTTTCCCCAAACAGGTACATCTCAGGTTGTGCTGTATCAAAACGTTCTCCACCCATAATGAAATGGCTGCTGAAATAATTCCCTTCAGGATGGGAAAAAGAAAAAAAGAAGCATTTTAGAGCCTTCTATTTCATATGATTATCATTATCTTTTTAGTTTAGATCTTCTGAATTAAAAAAAAGATAATGAAAAACATTAAAAAATTAAAGATTACAATGATATAAACCAAGAAATTATCTTCACAATTCACATACATACTACACACATTACAAAAATCTCATTTCCCAAATGAGTTAGTGCAAGAAGGCAGAAGGCTTGGATATAAAGTACAGAAGGTAATGAAGAAGAGAAAAGGTATAAAGTAAAGCGCACACATTCACTCACACCAGCATCCTGATGAACCAGCACCCCGACACACACGGGTAAATTCCACATCTGCAACACTTCATACACCATGTGTGGTAGTGCTTTCCAGGCTCTATCAGAAATAAGAGTGTGTCCCAAATTTACATACCTCTAACCTACTTGCAGCTACTTCTCATGCATCACCCAGAATCAAGTCCACACTTCCCAAGCAACCATTCATCATGTCCATCCATCTTCTCAGACTTCCTCTCCTCCTCCTACCTTCACATACACTCTTTTCACGAGTCTGTCATCTTTCATTCTTAAAACATATCCAAATCAAGTTCTCTTTTCTGAATTTTCACTTCCATTGACTTCTGATCACATCTGTCCAGGATCACATGATTTCTCACTTTATCAATCTCTATCACACACAACCTACTCCTCAGGTTATCCATCTCAACTGCTCTTACCCTTGACTTCTCCCCTTCATGCCATATCAATGTTTTACACCCATACAAAAGTGTAAGTACTAACACACCTTCATGTAAACATCTCTCAAAATCTCTATGATTTAAATTACAGTGAGGCCTTGCATAATGAATGCCTTAAATAGCAAATTTTTGCTTAACGAATTACCTCCATAAGGCCCATTGATTTAAATAACAATTTTACCTTGCAGAACGAATTTGGTAACGAAAAACATAACAACATGTTCTCTGTTCAGTGGAGGTTGGTAGCTGTCGTGAGCAGTTGTGTACAACACAATTGCTCACTATTAAATTTTAATTTATTAGCTTTATAAGTGTATAAAATGTGTAGTCATGGCCCCTAAAAGACCTTCATCATCTGCTAATGCTCCAAAGAAATCCACGAAAACTATCAGTCTCCAGATGAAGCAGGACATTATTAAAAAAGTGAATCTGGAATGAGCACCAAAGATCTTGCTGCTGAATATGGATTGTCTGCCAGTACAGTTTCGACGATTTTTAGAAGGAAGAAATTATGAAAACTAAAGTAAGTGATGCTACAAGTAGACTTATTAAAGGAAGGGAAGCTATTGCTGAAATGGAGAGTTTTACTGATATGGATTAGAGAAAAGGAAGAAGGGGGAATCCATTACTAAGGCATTCATTAGTGACAAGGCAGTGCAAATATATGAACAAATTAAGGAATCCCTTCCAGCATCAGTTGAAAGATATGACTCATTCAATGCAAGTCGTGGGTGGTTTGAAAATTTCAAGAGAAGGTCAGAATTAAGAACATTATAAGGCATGGTGAGGCTGCAAGTGCTGATACTGAGGGAGCAAAGGAATTTAAAATAATTTGCAGAACTTGTTGAGGAGGAGGATTATTTGCCTCAACAAGTTTCTAACGCCGACGAAACTGGCCTATTTTGGAAAAAGCTACCGAACAGAACCTACATTACTAGAGAAGAGTCCAAACTGCCTGGCCATAAACCCCATGAAAGACCGGTTTACTTTACTTATGGCTGGGAATGCATCAGGGGACCTGAAGATTAAGCCTATGCTTGTGTATCATTCCCAAAATCCCAGGATATTCAAGCAGAAGAAGGTGAACCCATTTAAAAAATGGGTAAACAAGCGTAAAAAGGGTCAAAATTTGGGCTCTGGAACGAATTACTGAAAATCCCATTGAACCAATGCATTGCATAACGAATTTTCCAGTTAATGAATGACCTTCTAGAACGAATTAAATTCGTTATGCAAGGCCTCACTGTACTATTAAATGTAGAAATTAAAACTGTACATTAGTATGCTGATATACTTTACTCTTTAACCCTGCTGAATGAAAATTCTGTATACCTCCTGAAATAGCATGATATTCATCAGTTAAAAAAACTATTATTTTTTATTTACAGCTAGGCTCTATAGGCCTAGCCTAATGGATGTACCAAAAAATCTGTATAGCCTACTTAAAAGTGGTCTAGCAAGTATTTTCTTATAAATAAGCCTATATATATATATATATATATATATATATTACTGTACTACTATAGAACTACCATTTCCAAGCAAATTTCATGCCTCTAACAGAATGGGTAATTTAACAGCTCTTTAGATAGTGCAGAGCAGAGATATTTTTTAGAGTGGGGATACACAACCTGCAGCCTGCAGTACAATCTGTCCAACAAGAGGAACAATTGTAGGCCATGTGAGGATGAGACAAATACTATGCTGCTACCAGGAACAAAATTTTTAAATAGGTGAAATAGATTTTTGCAATAACTATTTTCAACTACCCCAACTTAATGGGTATAATTAAAAGACTCAAACTCAGGAAATTGTAAATGAGAGAGAGACAAGATGACATAATTCATAGAAAATATTACTTGTTAAACAACATTATCACTCTTGAATAATTAAAAATTGTTTTAAATGTTTGGTATCATCCAATGTGCCGTTTGCAATAAGTGACCAACAGTCACTATCTGGCCTTTGCTGAAAAAGGTTGTACATCCCTGATTAGAGTAAGGGAAAAAAGAACAAGCCCTATGTAAAGTTATGTAAATAAGACAAAGATAAAAGATAAGGCAAATGGGAAAGTAGGAGTTAGTGAGATTTGAACTCATATTACAAAGTGAGTTTTATTTGGACACCTCTTAATGTTAGATTCTTTGGTCACCTGCTCAAAGGTGTTCCAGAGGTTGGGTTTAACAGATAAGGTTCTGCCTACCCTAGCCTAATGATATACAAGGTGCTAAACAAACACTGAAGCCTAAATATATATAAATGAATTATGAAATACATGCATCATTCACAAACCTGATTTTGGTGGATATCTATATGCATGATTGACACTTATATCAACTTCTTCTACTCCAATGTTTTGCCGACTTGTTATAGCTCCCATAGCTTATTTCTTAACTGTAATACAATAGGATAAGAGTATGATTTATTAAGCTTTAAAAGTTCAATTCAGGTAGTATAGTTTAATTTGTGCCAGAACTCATCCAAAGACCTGTGAGTAGTTTGCCATATCTGGAAATAAAAGTTTTGTTGGTAAAATCCCAAAATCAGGATAGTTCAGAGACAGAGTCCTTCATTACTAACCTAACCTAACCAAGTGTACTAAACTTATTATTACTAAACTAGGTTATTATGAACTCATCTCTGAACTCCATATGCATTCTAGAATTTTCCAATTTTATTAATTATTATTTTTAGTAATTATAATAACTATTTAATATACTATACTGTATTGTAATGCTATAATATAACACTGGGTAACAAAATTTGAAAAATTTTCTGTTTATTTTGTGATTTTTCTGTCGTTTCTTAATGATTTCTGGGCGCTGATTCCAAAAATTATATTAGTTTTGCTCTATCATCAACTGTTTCAAAAATATAGGTTATCACACTTTTCATATGGCAAAGTAAAGGGTGATCCAGAGAAATGGGACCCAAAAGAAACCCCTGTAACTCTTAAAGTATAAGTCCTTTTATAAAATCATACGCATCATTCGAAAGAGGATAGTTACAATTTTGTACAGGATTGTATAGGTTTTGACAATACAAGACAAGATAAGATACAAAACAAAAGTGTTAGTTAAAACTAACCCTTCAAGATGACTGCATGGACTGTGGAACAGCTGCGTTTCATAACTGAGCAATATTATGAGCATGGAAGAAGTGTAGTTTCAGCTCAAAGATCTTTCAAGACAAATTTTCAGATGTCAAAATCACCTTCTAAGAGCTGAAACTACACTTCTTCCATGCTCATAATATTGCTCAGTTATGAAACGCAGCTGTTCCACAGTCCATGCAGTCATCTTGAAGGGTTAGTTTTAACTAACACTTTTATTTTGTTTTGTATCTTATCTTGTATTGTCAAAACCTATACAATCCTGTACAAACTTGTAACTATCCTTCTTTCGAATGATGCGTATGATTTTATAAAAGGACTTATACTTTAAGAGTTACAGGGGTTTCTTTTGGGTCCCATTTCTCTGGATCACCCTTTATATAAAGAAGGCTAACATAAATATTTTCTGAAAATAAAAACACTATTGGAAATTAATGTTTACTGAGCCAAAATTGTTTGACAAACCCAAAATGGTGCAAAGTATATACTATCATGAGGAGAACCGATAAGAGAATAACAAGCCTCATTATGCAGCGCACGCTCCTCAAAAAAATGCACTGAAGAACGCAACTTCCGCATATGAACATTCTTATCCTTTCTGATCAGCGATCATATGTAGTCTCCAATCATGGAAGCATTCCAATGGCCATGGTACCTTTTCTCCATTGTTTGAATATCTTGATGGAATCTTTCACCATGTTCTTCACTCACATCGCCCAGGTTATCATGAAAAAAGTCGATGTGAATGCAGATAGTGTAATTTTAAAGACATACGGCACCCCATTTTGCCATAGCACTTAATCAAGTTTGACACTAACTCCTTATAGTTTGGTGCTTTATGGTTGCCTAAAAACCCATGAACCACATCATGGAAAGCACACCAAGCCTCTTTTCTGATCGGAGTCATCTTGGCTTCAAGGTTCTTTGAATTCAACAGCGCCTTGACTTGTGGTCCTACAAAGATGCCAGCCTTGACTTTGGCCTCAGAGTTTAGGGAACATGACCCGAATCTGTTGGAAAACTTCCCCTCCAAAATCTAACACAGTTACAAACTGCTTAATTAGACCTAACTTAATATGGAGAGGTGGTAGCAGAACTATGTCAGGCTTCACAAGAGGTTCCCCGAGTACATTGTACTTTCCTGGTTGCAGTCCTTCACGTGGAGGGTGGAGGCCACTGAACTGTTTTATAGTGCTCAGTTGAAGCCCTGCTATCCCACAGGCAAAGAAAACATGAATATTTAGTAAACCCTCCTTGTAAACCTAACAGGAAACCAATCATTTTAAAATCACCACACACGTCCCAGTTATATTGTTCATACCTGATTTGAGTGAGCAGTTGTTTGACATTTTCATAGTCCTTTTTCATTTGAACAGAATGTGCAACTGGTATAGATGGATATTTGTTCCCATTGTGGAGTAGAACAGCTTTTAAACTCTGAGTTGAACTGTCAATAAACAGGTACCACTCTGAGGGTATATGTGTAAACCCAATAGCTATGAATAGACCATTAACCTCACTGCAATAACAGAGTCATTGACATCGTAGAACCTTGCAAACTCTTCATGCCGCTTTCAGTATATAGTGCTCTTGCAGTCTTCTCCAAACAAATTCCACTCTGAGTCTGGAGGTCAGAAGCTCAGACCCTGATTTCGTCAGACCCAAATCTCTAACCTAACCAATCATCAAGGGCATTCAATTAACCTAACCAGCCATTCAATTAACCTAACCAGCCATTCAATTAACCTAACCAGCCATTCAATTAACCTAACCAGCCATTCAATTAACCTAACCAGCCATTCAATTAACCTAACAGGTTAATATTGGTTATTTCACCTAAATATCTTCTGATCTTTTCATATTAGGCACCCACTGTCACATTTCAGGCAAGTTAAGGATGAGAGAATAATGCCATAATTGATAAAAACATCTAATGCTTTGTCTTCATCTAGGGCACATGATGAATCAAGTCCTCAAAGTCGAAATCACACTAATGGCATGTCATAATTCTATCACAAACACAACCAAACTGAATCCAATTAGAAAAAAAAATAGCCAGAACAGAAAATAAACTAATTAAGTCACCAGAGTAATGAAAAAATAACCAAATCAAGAAAAATATTTTATGAAAAAAGTACATTATGGTATAGCCAAAACAGGAAATATATTTGGTAATAATCTACTTAAGCTCCTATTTCCCCAATTTTCATAAATTATACATCACCATAACATTGGTAGCTTTGTTTCTTCATTAGGAATACAATTTAGACAGTCTCTAGTAAGGGAAATGGTTCAAAACCTAACTTAACCTAGCATTTTGAAGCACAGCTCGCCTTGCTATAATGCCAACTATTTTGAGACAACTATTCACACCCTCAGAAAAGGTTGCACACCTTCCTCATTGCAGCAGCCCAGCTCTTCCCACCACACTAATTGTAGAAATGTACGTATGGCTTTCATTGGGTAAGGTTAGGTTAGGCTGTCTCAAAACAGTTGGCATTATAGCAAGGCAAGCTGTGCTTCAAAATGCTAGGTTAGGTTAGGTTTTGAAGCATTTCCCTTACTAGAGTGTCTAAATCGCATTCCTAATGAAGAAATGAAGCTACCAATGTATAATTTATGAAAATTGGAGAGACGGGAGCTTAACCCTTTAAGCCCTGAATGTTTTGTAGGGTTAAGTTATGAATGCTTGTATTTGAAATATTAGCAATTTGTACAGTCAGTCCTTAAAGGGTTAAGTAGATTACCACCATATATTTTATTAAAAAAAGTACATTTGAACAAATTTGCACAAGATATATATTTTTTTAGTCAGTTTTTAATTGCAATTCAATATATAGTACTTGTTCAACTACTTGTGACTGGGAGTAAAATCTAATATTAACCTTCAATTAACCTAACCAGGCATTATAGCTAGGAAATAAGGCATGTGATGTACCAGGTTGACAATGTAGCTTCTTTGCCCAGTTAGGTCAACTGTATACCCTTGATGATTGGTTAGGTTAAGTTGTGATATTTTCATTTAAACTAGTGAAAATATCATGACAACCTAACCAATTATCAAGGGCATACAGTTGACCTAACTGGGCAAAGAAGAATTAAATGAAAATATCACAACTTAACCTAACTGGGCAAAGAAGCAGCTACATCATCAACATGGTGCATTTATCAGTTGTAATATCATTTTAATATTTTTAATAAAGTTATATTCAAGCTTATGTATTTTTTGTTGCTATTAAACATATAAATAATTTCCAACACTAAAGTATACGTATACCAAACTATACATTTATTAGCAAATATAAAAAAGTTGGTAAATTTTAACAAGTGTACATTACAGGCTTTGTAAATCAAAACTATGTTTTTCTGATAGTTTTTGATACAGTTTGAATGAAGGTTAATTTCGTTTAAACAACATAAAAAACAATTGGAAAAACATAGTTTTAATATATAACCTAACATAAAATAACCTAACCAAAAATTGCAAAATTCCTCAAAAGCCTATAATGTACTCTTGTAAAAAAAAAATACCAAAAAGTTCATGTACAAGGATAAACCTCATGAATATGTTCTGTATACTAACTATGCTAGGTTATTATTCGTGTTTTGACCCAGTCACACCCAGCTATAACAGCAATATATATTGAATAACCAATCAAAACTGAATAAGAAAATATATATATTATCTTGTGCAAATTTGTATAAAATATGTTTTTTTTATTAAAATATATTTCCCATTTTTGGTGTTTTTTCAATATACAGTAAACCCTCAATTTAACGGACCCCGATGTAACGGATTTCGGATTTAACGGACCGGACAAATAATAATATAGTACATTAATTAATAATAATTTTTAAAAATTAAAAATTAAAAAAAAAATTAAAAAATCTTAAATGCCACACCGTGCGGTCAGGTTGTATACAGAGTGGCCATACTACCACTATGGTCACGGCAAAATACTCTTCAACTACACTGTCAAAAAGGTGAGTAAATATTACATATTCTTTATTATAATTTAATAATTTTATATTGTACAGTACTGTATATTGTATTAAAGCTTTTTATTTACATTAAAAACAATAAAAAATGGTAAAAAATGGCCCCCCTAGGTTACATTCGATTTAACGGACTTTTGGCATTAACGGATACCCCTTCCCCCCTATTAGTCCGTTAAATCGAGGGCTTACTGTATATATATATATCTATCAACTATTTGGTGAATATTTCTTATTTTTGGTGATTCTGGCTACTTCTGCGTAATTCAATTTGTCCTGTTTTACAAATAAATAATTTTTAGCAATTGTTCGTTTGTTGAACTCTATTCAGTTTGTTTTTTTTGTGACAAAGTATGATGTGTCAGTTATGCATATTTGATTTTGAAGACGTGATCCACCATATTGCCCTCGATGAAGACAAGAGTTTAGACCTTTTTTTCAATCACAGAATAATTAAGACATCTGTGACCTGCCCAAAATGCAATAGTGCTTATATTTTAAGAAAAGACCAGAAGGTCTTTAGGTGCCATAAAAAAAAATCCTAAAAAAACGTGTGTCATTTCAGTTTAAAGGCAGGCAAAATTTAGCGGACTACCCATGCAAGGTTGGCACATATTATTACATTATCATTTGTATAATTTAGGTCTCAGGGGTACAGGGGCAGAGCCCCCGTAAAGATCACGCATCACAAATTGGTCGGTCCTAATGTTTTGCGGACAGTTCAGTATGTGACACCAGTTACATCAACTGTACGCCCTTGATGATTGGTTAGGTTAAGTCATGATATTTTCATTTAAATTCATTAGTTTAAACAAAAATGACGAGTGCAAACTTTTCTGGTTAATTTTGAGGTGTTTTGTATGAAACTGCCATCTATTTCCTGTGCAAATGCGGTTTTCAAGATGATGATATCTCGAAAACTACGCATTTTCACAGGAAATGGATGGCAGATTCGTGCAGAACACCTCAAAATTGATCAGAAAAGTTTGCTCTCATTATAAAAAGAGACTGGGTCAAAAAATGAATAATTACCCTATGCTATACTAACTGTATAATTACTAATGAAAATATCATAACTCAACCTAACCAATTGTCAAGAGCATACAGTTGACCTAACTAGGCATTCAATTAACCTTGTAATTACTGTATATAAAAAAAAGATGTATATACAATAGCAAATAAATTTTTTAAAAATGCGGGTAAATAATGAAAAAATATGTAGATAAATAGTGAAAAAGTACCATTAGTTGACTTGAGATTGCCATTTTGCACAATTTTATTATAAAACTTGTGCTAGTTGTGTAGTTCACGACTTGGATAACCTCAACAGACCTAAGTGGCTTCAGGTTTTCCAAAACAAACAGAGGTAATTTTTTATTATCACTCCGGTCTCTTCAATTCCCATAATTTATAGATCAATAGATTCATTAATATACCAGGAATGTGATTTGGATAGTCTCAAGTGAGGGAACTGGCCCAAAACTAAGTTAGGACACAAAATTTATTTTGGGGTATAAGTGTGAAAAAATACTCTAAAATGCGGGTAATTCCTTTAGTAGAGACTATCTAGGATGCATTCACAATGTAAAAATGAATCCATTGATATATAAATTATGGAAATTGTAGAAACAGCCAACATGAGTGACCTAAAAGGTATATACAGTTGTCCCTCGGTATCCGTGGGGGATTGGTTCCAGGACCCCCCGCAGATACCAAAATCCGCGGATGCTCAAGTCCCTTATATAAAATGGCGTAGCTAGTATTTGCATATAACCTACGCACATCCTCCTGTATACTTTAAATCATCCCTAGATTACTTATAATACCTAATACAATGTAAATAGTTGTTATACTGTATTGTTTAGGGAATAATGACAAGAAAAAAAAGTCTGTACATGTTTAGTACAGACGCAACCATCGTAGGCCTAACTACATAGTACACGTCAGCAACAACGTAACATTTTCTTTCTTTCAACACTTACAGATTGCTTTCGTTTAATGACCTGAAAGAGAAATACATAGAATAAAACAGAATATTTAAAATAAAAGTACATATAGGAAATATAATTATAAATAGAGAAAATATAAATTTATTCTCTCTCTCAATGCTCAAACAATGAGTGCTGGAGAGAGACTGAGGATCTGTGAAATGGCGGGAGGCTACAGCAAGGTATGGCTACACATCACTTCATTCGCGTGGATTCAGCGTAGTGCTTGGCATGCGGCAAATTCAAGTTTTGCTTTTTAGAACTTTCTGAAATTTTTTTTTTTCCGAATATTTTTGATCCGCAGTTGGTTGAATCCGCGGATATGGAGGGCAGACTGTATATACATTTATATATATATATAATAAAACGAACATTGTATATATTCATTGTATATATTATATATACCGTAAAACTATACTAACCTAACCTACCTAACCTTGCATGTTCCCCTTCTCTGTTTCTTATCACGCACCGACCTATGGCAACGAAATGCTTTTCTGTTTTTATCACACATACACTTATTACCACAAACAATACCTTCCTTGTTTTTCTTAGGGCAAATAAATTCTTTTAGCAATACACTGTGTTCTATATAAAAATTAAATGCAGCCTCTTCATCATCAAAAAATTTGAGGAAGTTAAACACAGTGAATAATTATAACCATCGCAAACCGATGCCATCGTGACACTAAAATCTTATTGAGTTCAGGTCAAACCCCCCCCCAATTTTGTTAGCAGTACCTTCCTAAGCTTTGTGGGATCAGCCATTTTATCACTCCCAAAAACATGATCCGCAATTTTATCAGAAAAAAATAATTGGTAATTATTTATTTTTTGACCCAGTCTCATTTTATAATGAGAGCAAACTTTTCTGGTCAATTTTGAGGTGTTCTGCACGAATTTGCCATCCATTTCCTGTGCAAATGCCTAGTTTTCGAGATATCATCATCTTGAAAACTACGTATTTGCACAGGAAATGGATGGCAGTTTCGTACAAAACACCTCAAAATTAACCAGAAAAGTTTGCTCAATCATTTTCGTTTAAACTAACGAATTTAAACAAAAATATCATGACTTAACCTAACCAATCATCAAGGGCGTACAGTTGACCTAATCGGTATCACGTACTAAACTATCCGCAAAACATTAGGATGATCAATTTATAATGCGTGATCTTTACGGGGGCTCCACCCCCGTACCCCCCCGAGACCTAAATTATACAAATGATAATGTAATAACATGTGCCAACCTTGCATGGGTAGTCCGCTAAATTTTGCCTACCCTTAAACTGAAACGACACACATTTATTTTTAAGATTTTTTTACGGCACCTAAAGACCTGGTCTTTTTTTAAAATACAAGCACTATTGCATTTAGGGCAGGTCACAGATGTCTTAATTATTCCGTGATTGAAAAAAAGGTCTAAACTCATCTTTATCGAGGGCAATATGGCGGATCACGTCTTCAAAATCAAATATGCATAACTGACACGTCATACTTCGTCACAAAAAAAATGAACTGAACAGACAAAAAATTACTAAAAATTATTTATTTGTAAAACAGGACAAATTGAATTACGCAGAAGTAGCCAGAATCACCAAAAATAAGAAATATTCACCAAATAATCAATATATATATATATATATATATATTGAAAAAACACCAAAAATAGGAAATATATTTTAATGAAAAAACACATTTTATACAAATTTGCACAATATATATATTTTCTTATTCAGTTTTGATTGGTTATTCAATATATATTGCTGTTATAGCTGGGTGAGACGGTCAAAAAACGAATAATAACCAAATAATTTCTTAACATTAATTTTATAGCTTTAATCGGCATTTGCCTTCATATTGTACTTAATAAAAGTTGTTTAAAAAATGTAGAGTCTTATGGTAAACTTTATTTTCAGTTTCCAGAGACCAGACTGATAGTAAAAAATTACCCAAACAGATTAACCTAGGGCTGGGTTGTATAATTATTTTTTGCATATGGTAACATTATTAATAACTATTGTTAATTATGGAACAAGTTGCACAACAATAGCATGAATAAAACTCTGGCTATATTATTGATTTTTGAAACAATAGTTTTAACATATATATATTGAATAACAATATATATTGAATAACCAATCAAAACTGAATAAGAAAATATATATATTATCTTGTGCAAATTTGTATAAAATGTGTTTTTCATTAAAATATATTTCCTATTTTTGGTGTTTTTTGGTTTTTTATTAACAAAATAATTAATATTAATTAATTATTATTATTAATAACAGTGATTTAGGCCTAACTAGGCCTTTTCAAAAGCCTATTCTCCCAACTTTAAAGGTTAATTATTGGGTACATTTGATAGCCTAGGCTTAAAAACAATACAAATGAGCTCACAAAAGCCTAGCCTAGCAAGGGCCTGTGGTATAAACTATTTTTTTGCCTACTTATTATTAATTATTAAATAATATACTCAAATGTTCAGATCTACATACACTGTTTGTTTACTAACAACAGCTGACGAAAGTTCAGACGAAATTTTTTTCTGGTCAAAGATCAGAAACTTCACTAAACTTTAAAATATTCTATATTTTCATAATTTCTTCTGCCAAATAGAAAACGCCTTTAATTAATAATATAAAAGATTTTTAGAAAAATTACGGTATTATTATAGTATTACACCCGTCTAACGTCTAGCAATTATTATATATTCATTAGGTAGATTTTTTAATTCTAAGACACTTTTTTTCTATAGCGTTTCCGTCGCAACTGCTTCGTTTTCGAGATATAAACGTTTTTTTGGTGTGTATCTAGTGTGTGTTCGTACGTTCGTTTGTGTGTGCGTACGTTCGTTTGTGTGTTCGTTACATGTCTGCCCAATCACTGCGCTCCATCCATTTCGAATTTGAATTACTTTCTTTACCGGAATGAAACACTCATTCCACTCATTCAGAAGTACATTAGGCCTGGCTCTGTGATTTATAGTGATTCCTGGACTGCCTACAAGACTATAAGTGATTTAGGTTAGGTCAGGTCAGGTCAATTTTGAAGGTGAAATTTGTTTTTCCTATGGTTTTTGATGTGTTTTAAACGAACATTCCTGTTTTTCTTTTAGGTTAGGATAGGTTAGGTTAGGTCAGGTCAATTTTGAAGGTGAAATTTATGTTTTTCCTATGGTTTTTTATGTGTTTTGAACGAATCTGACCTTCAAAACCGTCGGAAATGACTCGTTTTCGATTGCCGGCTGGGGGGAGGGGGGTTATCTAAAAATGAGTCATTTCCGACGGCTTTGAAGGTCAGATTCGTTCAAAACACATCAAAAACCACAGGAAAAACATAAATTTCACCTCCAAAGGGAGACGGGTGTAATACTATAAATTTACCAAAATTACTTCAAAGAATTTTTGAGAATTGAGTAAAAAACCTGTATATATTTATTAGATTCATAATGCATCCAGAGATGCTTTTTAATGTGGTGTGAAGAAGAGAAGTCAAGGCAAGGCCCTGTATTACAACAAAAACAGAGGGCTAATGCCAGGTTCAAGTAATGCATTAAGGTAAATAAGCTTAGAAAGGTTAGAAAGCTTGCCAGTAAAAATCCAAGAAACTTTTGGGACGAATTAAAAACAATGAATAATAGTGCAATGTCTCTCCCTGCTAATAATGAAAATGTAACTGGAACTGAGAATATAGTCAAATTATGGAAGGAACACTACAGTGAGTTATCCAACTCTGTACATAAGAACAATAATGTTAATTGTGATGCTAGTGTGGGGCCGCGCAGTTAATTTTCTGCATTTATATTATTTTTATATTAGTTACCGACAAACCAATTTTGCGCGTTACCAAATTGTATATATTTTATCATTGTGTAATTTTAAGAATCATATATAATCTTTATAAATAAGTATTGTACATAAATTTATATATATATATATTTTTAATTAATTCAGCTGTATATACAATAACAAAATCTTTTGTGCGACCGTCTTTTTCTTCAAGACGCCAACCCCCCAAACGACAGGGAGAGAAGAGATAGCCTGCCTCTCATATCCTTCATTCTTCTTGGCAAATACAAGTAGTAGCAAGAAGAAAGCAGCTACAATTGGTGACCCGAAGCAGCCAGCGGAAGCAGCATCCTTCAGTCGCCGGGCGGAACAAACCGAAGCCACGCCTCTTCGCCGCCCACCCGTAGTAGCCGGTCGGAACCGAAGCAGCAGCAGACCCGAATTACATTCCCGCAAGATGGAATCTGTTGAATCAGGAGTGCACCATGTCACCATCAAGCCACCCACGTTCTCTGAAGCGTCGGCCGCAGGATGGTTTTCCATCATGGAGGCACAATTCCACATTTCCAGAATAACATCCGAAGAGACCAAATTTTTCCATGTTCTAGCCTCGTTACCCCCGAAGTCGTCTCACGAATTTCAGCAGCAACTCTCTCCAACAAGTCGTACACCGATTTAAAAGAAGAAATCGTGAGTCATTACGAAAAGACGAAGCCAGAACTCTTCGAACGACTCATCTCCAACACTCCTCTCACTGGAAAGCCCTCCCAATTCCTTCAAGATATCCACCAAACGGCACTGAAGGTGGGCGTCAGCGATGATTTGGTGAAGCATAAATTCATCCAGGCGCTCCCATCCTCAATAGCGCCCGTCGTAGCAGCACAAAAGGAGCTGACGATAACTCAACTCGGCAAACTAGCCGATGAGTTAATACCGTTCGCTCAACAAAGCTGCTACGCGGCGCCAACGTCAACTCGAGCCAATACAAGCCCAAGAACGAATATCCCCATCGGCCTAAAACCCTTCAGCGAGAATCAGCGGCCGGTGGTGTGCCGCGCGCACCTTTATTATGGCCCCCAAGCAAGGACCTGCAGGCCATGGTGCAAGTGGCCAAATAAAGATGACGCCAAGCTGCTCCCCTCGTCACGCCCAAATTCAAGATCTTCCTCACCATCAAGAGAAACGTCGGAAAACTAGGATAGAGCAACAACCAGGGCCGGATTAAGACCTTTAGAGGCGCTAAGCACTTAAAAGATTTTGGTGCCCCATATATATGTAATTCAAAATATAAACAAAAATAAACCATAAAATAAAATTTTATTTTTTGAAATGAAACAAAACTTACAGTAAGATGGAAAATAATGTTTATTTTTGTATACTTCCACTTCATTTATATTTGAAAAGTTTTCTCCTACTTTTTTTAATTGCAAAGTCTTTGATCAGATCCTCAAAACTAATCTTACGTAACACATCTGCTTCTATACTTAGTAGAGATAAGGCATCCAGCCTGCCTTGTTGCATAGTTGTTCTGTTGGTATTTTTAATATACTTCAACTGAGAAAATGAACGCTCAGCTGAGCAATTTGTGACCATTAATGTTAAAAATATACGAAAGGCAATTTCTACATTTGGGAAGGCACACTCAATATTGTCTTCTACAATTATTTTATAAAGTTCAGCATGACTGAATCTTGTTTTTACATTTTTTTTTGCACTGAACTTATGGCACACATATGAGTGAAACTGCTGAAGCTCAGCAGAGAAATTAGTGTTCAAGTCCTCTGGGTAAGCATCAATCATCTTTTTACAACCCTGAGAATACCTTTCAATTTCAGTAGATGATGAAGTGGTGACATTATGTGGCACATCACTTAGAAAAGAAAATCTCTCTGCTATTTCTTTGTATATCTCTCCTCTTCTTCTCATCTCAGTTTCAAGTTTGTCAACAATTGTGTAAAAGGTGGTGATAAGAAATTTATCTCTGGCATTCAGATATACTTCTGGTGCATCTCCGTCATTGGGTACCTTCTTTCTGATACGTTTGCGAGTTTGAGCTGCCTTGTAATCAACATCTGGTAGCATTTCCTTTGTAGCTGCTTCATATCTTTCAAATTCATCTCGTGAAGTGCACAGTTGGTCAGCTAATGATCCATACAGATCTGCACATGTTTTTAAGTTCACATCCTTATTCTGTAGAACTTTGCTTACTCTATGAAAATTTTGCAAAATCTCATCCCAAAAATTCAACATAAAAACGAATTCTAGCTCTTGCATCTTATTTGCAATATTATTTGCTTCTCTTCTAGTGTCTCCCTTTTGTGACTGGTCTTCAGCTATACATTCTAACGCTTCTAAAATTTTAAGGAAAGATTTCAAAATTGCTGCTGTTGCCATAGCATGTGCCTCCCATCTGGTATCAGAGAGGGATTTTAAGACACTTTCATTTCCAATACAACCTTTAAGAATTTCCCACCTGCTGGTTGAGGCTAAAAAAAAGGTATAGAGCAACTGCACTGTAGAGAAGAAATTAACCGCCTCTTGACAGCAGTCAACAGCACTTCGGCCTACCAGATTTAGTGAATGGGCTGCACAGGGCACATATATAGCAAACTTGTTTGTTTCTAAAATTTTTTGCTGCATCCCCTTATAACGCCCAGACATGTTGGCAGCGTTGTCGTAAGATTGACCCCTACATTTTGAAAAGTTTAGCTTACAAACTTCACGTAAGTACTGCAACACCTGATTTGCCATTTCCTCACCAGTATGGCTTTTCATTTTCAGAAAGGTTAAAAAGCGTTCAATAGGCTGTCCATCTTTTAAGTACCTAAGTACAACACTTAACTGATCGATATGTGATAGATCTGGTGTTGAATCAACTGACAAACTAAAATAACCAGAAGATTTTACTTCGTCAACAATGAGTGCGTGGACCTTTTGAGCCATTAGTTGAATGAGTTCCTCACAGGTGGTTTTGGACAGGTAAGAAGGATTTCCTTTGCCAGAATTTCCATATTTCAAAATGTGACCTGCTAAAAATGGATCAAACCGGCTTATGAGCTCAAGCAGCCCTAAAAAATTCCCATTCTGCAATGATCCAAATCTTTCTTCTGTTCCTCGAAAAGACAAGCCACGTTCAGCTAACGTACAAATAACAGCTATGACACGCCTCAAGACATGTTCCCAGTAATCACACTCTTCCTGAATTTGTTTTTCCAACTGTTGTCCCAACCCCGCACCTTGTCTGCGAGTTAAGTATGTTAGCATAGAGTCTCGGTGAGTAGTGCTTTTTTCATGATGATCAATTACAATAGTATTTCGCCAGTCACTGAACCCTTCTCTTATAACAAAATGTGAGACATTTTTAGGAGCAAACAGTTTACAAACATAACAGTAAACTGATCCTGTTGATGGTGAATACAATAACCACTCTCTCTTGTATTTCTCACCATTGGCTTTTGTCCCAACGAAAAGTTTTTGTGAACAGTATCTTGCTGGTTTGCCACTACTGAAATGCCGGTAAGACTTGTCAAATGGCCCATTGTGGTGTTGACAGTCACTGGGTCCACAAGCAATCCAATAAGCCACATCATCAGCAGAGAAATCAAGCCACAACCCTGGATCTTTTGCTATATTTACTTCATCTTCTGCAGACTGATTCATTTCACCACCATCACCATGGTCCACTAAACTTTCATTTTCAGCAATTATTTCAACCCCAGAATGTCTTGTAAAGCAACTTGAATCAACATTTGCAGTAGAGGTATCAAGAGAATTTACAGGCAAAGTGAGATCAGTAGTGAGACATGTGGTAGATGAACCTGCTTGTGACACCTCGGTGATTCCAACGTCATCATATTTTGATTTTGAAGTGATCAAAGTGGTATTTGTGTCCACTTCTGATGACGGAGATTGGTTTTGATTCAGAATCGGTATATCATGTTGACGTTGTGGTCGTGGAACTTGTGTGAAGAAATCAGTCAGCTTTGCAGTCTTGGACTCTAAATCCAAAGTCTTCTCTTGTTTCTCTTTTGATAGTTTTCGCTTTTGTGCACCACTTAACTGAACACGTTTCATCTTGGTTCTTGGGGTCTGTAAAATACAGAAATAAAAAGAATATTTTATTTGTATATTATGTGGCAATCAACACAGTTACACATATCACAATCTTGGCTTTGTTCTTTTATTCTCAGAAAGACAAAATGGGAACCGTACACAACCAAAGTGGCAATTTAAATATAAGTGGCAATTAAATATAACTCAACCGAAATATCAACTCGAAATGTTGAATACAAATCAAATCGAAAAAGGAAGGAACCGAAAGAAGGAACCGAAACCTATAAAATAAAAATACTTAACATTAGAATTAATAATACGCAATCTATAAAAATATCAATATTAACATTTCACTATTAACGAGCCACATTTTATATTTACATTTATTTATTTATTTAAAACACAATATTTAATTATAGGAAATATGAACATTTGCTTAGGGCCTAAATTGTCCTAACTACGTTTGATGTTATATATACATTACAAATTATTCACTCTGGTTATTACAATCTAAATTCTTTTATACTGTTATGACAATAGATAAATAAATTATAAAATAAAGATACGTGTATGATAAAATATTGTTATATATACAAATAAAGTACACTTCATAGACTTACCCTAGAGAAGAAGAGAGAGCAACAGATAAACTTCTTCAACGCTAATTAACTTAGGTCAGTATATCTTATTATTATAATGGCCGTGATAAACATCACTTGATACAACAGCAATATAGAGAGTTTATAGTTTCTTTTATTTTAATATTAATTTATATTACAATTCTATAAACCTAAATCTTTCTGTAAAACAATACCAAATGATTATGTAAAATATATATTTAATATTATATGCACAAATCACACGTTCAGAATAACTTCCTATAGCACACGAAAATATTTAATCTATATGTATTTTTAATATGGCGCTCAAAGATTTGATATAAACAAAATAATAACGCAAAGCGTAAAGTGTGTGATTACAACGAAATATATTTATTCTCTCAAAAGGGTTGTTGTTCACTACAAATTCAAACAATGAAAAAAAATAAATACTATATATGAATATATATAATTCAGTTTTCAACAGCTTATAGGCTATAAGCCGCGATTATAATAGTATAATAAATCCATGGTAAATCCGACAATGGAAAATTTCTGTGGTGCCCCCCTTCCCTTGATGCCCTAAGCACGGGCTTATTTTGCTTAATGGTTAATCCGGCCCTGGCAACAACTCTCCAAGCCACTACTAAACCTGTGCAATCCAAAGACCTTCACCTCATCAATATTAACCCTACCGACAAATTACCTCAAGAAATCAGGAACCTGCTTGACAAGTACTCCTCACTACTGAAACCAGCTCAACCGCAGAAAGTTTCCACCAACACTGTCAAGCATACCATCGACACTGGCAGCGCACCACCAGTGTTTGCAAGCCCTCGACGTCTTCCACCCGATAAATTATCCTCAGCTAAGGCTACTTTCAACAACTTACTTCAAGATGGAATTATAGAACCCTCAAAATCACCATGGGCCTCACCGTTACACCTCGTTCCGAAGAAGATACCAGGTGAATGGCGGGCGTGTGGTGATTATAGAAGCCTAAACGCTGTCACGAAACCGGACAGATATCCACTTCCTCATATAAGAAGTCTGTCAACATCTCTGCACGGAAAATCATGCTTTAGCAAAATCGATCTAGTCAGAGCATATCACTAAATTCCAGTCCACCCAGAAGATATCGAGAAAACGGCTGTAACAACTCCATTTGGTTTATTTCAGTATTTATACATGCCATTTGGTTTAAGAAACGCCCCTGCAACATTTCAACGCTTCATGGATACAATTTTCAGAGGAGTTGACTGCGTATTTGTGTATCTCGACGATATTTTAGTCCATTCAAATAACGCAGTTGACCATTTGAAAGACTTAGAACGCGTATTCAAGATCCTTCAAGAACACAATTTAAGAATTTCCTTAGAAAATGCATATTTCAGCAATCCAAAATTGAATTTCTGGGTCATGAAGTTTCCCCAGCAGGCATTCGTCCTCCTGTAAACAAAGTCTCCGAAATTCAAGGTATTCCCCAACCGCAAGATTACCAAAGTCTCAGAAGATTCCTAGGAATGACGGGATTCTATCGCCATATGATACCCCGTTACGCCGATTTAGTCTCACCTTTAAGTGAAATCGTCAGAACTCAAGTCAAAAGCAAAAGTCTACAGTGGAACGACGAAGCAATTCAAGCCTTTCAAGATGTCAAGGATGCACTACGGAACGCCGTTACGCTTTGTCATCCTCTTCCATCAAACTCAATCCTTCATTTAGTTACGGACTGCTCACAAATAGCAGCTGGAGCAGTTCTTCATCAAATAATCGACAGCAAACCAGTTCCCATCGCCTTCTTTTCCAAGAAATTAACTACAACTCAGCAAGCGTACGCCGCATACGATAGAGAATTACTCGCAGCATACCTAGCCGTTCTGCATTTCCGTCAATTTTTAGAAGGTCGTCAAGTAATACTCTTCACGGATCACAAACCGATGGTTTCTGCCAGTGGCGGCTCGTCGGTAGGCACTGCGGAACTGCAGCACCCCTAAATTTTTTATTTACAATTGAAATAATCAAGAACAATATAAGGATGAGCTCATTGAATAACTTTTTCAATAACTTTTGAAACTTTTATTCATTGCTCAATGCTCATCCTTTTATTTCAGTAATTATTTCAACCCATTCTTAGAGACAGCACCCCTAGAATTTTTAGTCACGAGCCGCCACTGGTTTCTGCCTACAAGAGTCCCTTACGAGCCAAGACAGACCGACAACAACGTCATTGGTCTGCCATCACGGAATACGTATGCGATGTAATACATATCTGTGGATCCGAAAACGTCGTAGCGGACTGCCTTTCACGCAACGTAAACGCAGTACATATCGACGCTTTCGATTTATCAGCAATCGCGGAATCTCAACAAAAAGATCAAGAAACGCAAGAATTTCTCCCACGTCTCAAGCCGTTCCCGTTTCCAGAAAATACAACTTTATATTGCGATACATCCACGCCATATCCCCGTCCTTTTGTTCCCAAGCAGCATCGATCTTCCATCTTCAATCAATTTCATATTTCTCATCCAGGCATCAAGCAATCACTTCGTATCATTAAATCAAGATACTTTTGGCCCTCAATGAATAAGGATATTCGAACTTGGTCCCGAAATTGTGAATCATGTCAATCCTCAAAAATTTCTCGCCATACAAAATCAGAAATAACTCCCTTCGATTTACCAAGTTCAAGATTTGAAACGGTACATATCGACATCGTCGGTCTCTTACCGCCAACCACTTTGCCCGGTCAAACATATCCTTCTCCATATAGATATCTCCTAACCTGCATCGATCGTGCCACAAGATGGATAGAAGCATATCCTCTGATTGATACTACAGCCACATCAATAGCACACGCATTTCTCGATGTATGGATTTCAAGATTTGGTGTACCACTGCAAGTCATAACGGACCGCGGATCCCAATTCGAATCCGAACTCTTTAGGGAACTCTCAGCTCTCATCGGATTTCACCGACTAAGAACTTTGTCGTATCGCCCTCAGACCAACGGAATAATTGAAAGATCTCATCGCACCATCAAGACAGCAATCATCGCTCGAAAACAAGATTGGCTCCCCGCTTTACCCATAGTTCTCCTTGGTTTACGCAGTCTCCCCAACGAATCGGGTTATTCACCGTTCACCACCGTCACCGGAACCACCCTATTATGCCCGAGGCCAATGATCGCCAATTCCTCGTCAAAATCCAATTCAAAATTCATCTCCGAATTAGCCAAGAAAATGACGCAAATCGATTTCGCCCAACTCTCTCAAGGAAACATTCACTCAGCCCCCAAATCATTCATTCCATCGGAACTCCACAAATCAAGCCACGTATGGGTACGCATCGACCGCGTTCGAAAACCATTCGAGGCACCATATCAAGGACCTTTCCGTGTTCTCGAACGCCACGATAAGTACTTCGTAATAGAAAAAGCCAACGGATCATCAGAAGCCATTTCAATTAATCGTTTAAAACTGGCTTATATAGTTTCAGGTCCCACACAGGTACCGGGCGCACAATCGGACGACATCGGATCGGAGAAAAAGCACGCAAGGAAAAAGGACGATGGAGGACGCACCTCGGAGGTAGCAAATACAGACCTCAGGACGAGCGCGCAGGACAACGCAACAACCGGAAACGAGGCCGACCGAGGATCAACGCGAGCTGGACGAAGGATCCGATTCAAATCAAGACCCGAATATTTCTACTTTTGATATACGTGCTCCGCTTCTCGGGGTGGGCAGTAGTGTGGGGCCGCGCAGTTAATTTTCCGCATTTACATTATTTTTATATTAATTACCGACAAACCAATTTTGCGCGTTACCAAATTGTATATATTTTATCATTGTGTAATTTTAAGAATCATATATAATCTTTATAAATAAGTATTGTACATAAATTTATATATATATTTTTAATTAATTCAGCTGTATATACAATAACAAAATCTTCTGTAAAATTACCCCAGCCAACCAAGAACTCAATAAACTGAAAGCGACCGGCTTTTTCTTCAAGACGCCAACCTCCCAAACGACAGGGAGAGAAGAGGACACGAGAGGCCCCTAGAAGAGATACCCAACAAAGAGATAGCCTGCCTCTCGTATCCTTCATTCTTCCCGGCAAATACAAGTAGTAGTAAGAAGAAAGCAGCTACACTACCTATAGTCCAGATATAAGAGTTAGTGTATTTGAGACTAAACAGGCCATAAAATGTTTAGATTGTGACAAATCATGTGGTATTGATGATGTTTCTACTGAGATCTGAAATTTTGTAATGACAGATTAGTGCCTCTGTTAGCTTTGTGCTTTACAGGTTTACTCATACATGGTGTTTTACCAGATATAATGTTATCCGTTGTTTTGGTGCCAGTACTAAAAGATAAAAAGGGTAAAATTAACAGTAAAGATAACTATAGGCCAATAGCCTTGGCCAGTATTATGTCTAAGGTGTTTGAATATATGCTCATTTGTGGAAAATTTGGGAGTACCGAAATGGAAGACCCACCTAATCTTGGATAAGTCACATTGACATTAAAAAATAATAACAATAAAAGTAAATCAGGAGAACTTGAACTCTTGCTGAGAAAAATAAAAAAGACCAACCAAGAAACAAATGGTTAATATGAGTTTTATCGTACTCAGAATATCAAAAGCAAATATAATTATAAAATATTAAAGCATAATTTTCTCATCATTTTCATATAAGTCACTATGCTCGCAGATGCGTCCTTACCAAATTATGTAGATTTGAATATTATGACATTTTTGCGACATTTTTTTCCCATGAGCTAGGCTTGGGCTATTTTTTTGCTACTGTGCGACTTAATTAGTTGAATGTTTTCTGTTCTGGCTATTTTTGTTTTTGTAATTGGATTCAGTTTGGTCGTGTTTGTGATAGAATTATGACGTGCTGTTCGTGTGGTTTCTAACTTTGAGAACTTGATTCGTCATATGCCCTAGATGAAGAGAAAGCATTGGATGTTTTTATCAATTACGGCGTTATTCTCTCATCCTTAACTTTCCCGAAATGTGACAGTGAGTGCCTAATACGAAAAGATCAGAAGATATTTAGGTGAAATAACCAATATTAACAGGTTAGGCCAACTGAATGGCCTTGATGATTGATTAGGTTAAGTAATGATATTTTCGTTAGTTTTAGGCGTTTTAGGTTACTATTTTCACTTATGTTAGTTTTAGGGTTAGGTTAGGCAGTGGTGGGCACCGTTAACCAAAAAGTTAACTTCGTTAACCGCTAATCCGTTAACCAAAAAGTTAACTTCGTTAACCGTTAATCCGTTAATTCGTTAAACATGTAACGGAAGTTACCGATAAACCGTTAACGTTAACTTTTATTATAAAAAAAATGAAAAACACAATATATATAATTTAATTTTCCCTCTTCTTCTCGTTCTCCATTTTGTCCATGAGATGCATGTTGCCCTTCATGAAAATTAGCATATTAAAGTTTTCATCAGACAGGGATGATCTCTTGGCCCTCAGGATGTCCTTGCCCATAGAGAACAAACGCTCCACTGCAGCACTGGAGGGGATGGCTGTGTTGAACTTGATGAACAAGTCCACCAACACTTGCTCACCCAAGAAGGCAGCATCTGTCAGCAAGTCCTTGGAGTTGGTCTCCAGCCAGGTCTTGACCAAGTTCTGGGCCTTGCCCTTGAGTGACCTGTGGCTTCTGCTGCTCTCTTTTGTCTGGATGACAGCACTGAAGAAGTCATCCTCCTCCTCCTCCTCGTTGTTGCTGCCTCCACTGTTGCTGCCCACTTCGTTGGACTGCTGCTTCATGGCCTCCTCGACTGTACCCTCCATGCTTTTCCTCACCCTGGCGACCTTGGTGTTGTCATACTTGTCCAACCAGATGAGGCGAAACCTGGGCTGGAAGGCAGCAGCCAGCTGGCATTCGTCATCCTCCAGGAGGGGCCCAAACCTTTTGTCGATGCCTGCCAAAAGTGCGTCGACAGGATCAACCGGGTAGAAAAATAATTATGGAGATTTTAAAGATGTGGTACCTAGAAGTACCGCCAGGACATAAAGGGTTAAGGTGAAAACGCTCCCATTGTAAGACATCAATTGACTTAATTTATGTCATCAAAGTGACATGAGAATTGAAATCTTACCTGATCAGTTTTATGGTTCTTGAAATGTATCAAGGAGACTACTAATAAGGTACTCACAGACATATTATAAATATACATGACTTACTTGACAACGATTATTTTTAAATATTCACTAGCACAAACATGTTGCGCAAGAGACAGACTGCAAATGAAACGAATGTAGTTATTTGTTGTAATTGTTACATATATATTATTGAAAGTGCCTTAAAATGCTCGTGATATTTCTTGAAAGAAGTTGAAACATTCAACTCAAATGGCAAATCTTTCCGCCTGATTTTACAGTCGACCATGTTTTGCTCAAACCAATGCCATAAATAACTACCATATTTGGTAAGACACAAATTGTGGCTACGGAAACAAATATATCACCTGATTTTGCACTGCGGAAATGGAAATTCGTTCATCACTATTAACAGTGGCGGATTAATTGCGCACCTGCTCAGCACTGAAAATATAGAAACTTTTAAACGTTTATTTATAAATTTTTTGGGCTAACGGACTTGAGTTAACGGAAGTTAAATGTAACGGAAGTTAATTAGTCCGATAATGATTTTCAAAGTTAACTTAAAAGTTAAATCGTTAACGAAAAAGTTAACTTCGTTAATTAACGATTAACGGATTAACGGTTTGTGCCCAGCTTTGAGGTTAGGTTAATACCAAAATACATTTTTCTAGTAATATTTGATGTGTTTTGCTTAGATTTTGCCGGTAGCCCACAGGGCAGGATTTAGGAGTGGGCAAAGTGGGCAGCTGCCCATGAGCCTCCACATCTTGGGGGCCTCCACATATTGACAAGCCATTATCAAAATAGAAAAAACCCGAAACTAGAAAAACCCGATAGATGATCAACAAAAAAACATGCGCATCCAATACCACTGTAGTACATAAACTTTTACAAATTACTATTTGTTGTGTACTGATTATTATTTTGTTTTTATTACTCTTTTAGGCCTACTCTCACTATAATGGAATACCCGAGTAACCCGAGGCTTTCATTTTTTGCAGAAATGAGTGGAATGGACAGACACAAGAGTGCACGATGTTTTGAAAGTGTATGTATGTTAATTATATTATGAATCTTATGGATGACTCCAATTATGTCTTCCCCTAAGGTAGGGGGGCCTCCACATGGAGGCTGCCCAGGGCCTCCACACGTCTAAATCCGGCTCTGGTAGCCCAGACCCTGATTTTACTAGAACCCTGCATTGTTTGTTATAAAGCAAATTTTCACATATTTTGAAAGCTTATACCACCCCATTCAAGAATCCATCGGGTGTACACCTGACCCCCGCTTGGCTTTTTCAATATGGCCGGCGAAACTGAAAAATCCCGTCGTTTTTATGGTTTTGGGCGAGACTGAGTAGTTCTATAGGCACATGATAACAGTAGGATATCATTTTGCAACTCCATGGGTCAAGTCAAGGTCATTTGAGGTTAAAGTTTAGCCTTGAAATATGATAATGCCAGTTGACATCACTGTATTTGCTTTATTTCAGTGACAATTTCTGCAATCTAGCTAACTGCTGAGCACTTAACATCTTTTCTGCAGATAAAACCAGATCATAATGCTTAAATGACATAACCCACATTATATGGACATGGATATTCGGATATAAACCACAATTTATGCTGAAGTGCAGGGCACATACGTTCTATAAAAAGTTGCAAAGCTACAAGATATGACCTCGTAAGCAAAACAAAGCTCACACCTAGCTGGGGGATTAGCATTGACAACTTTGATGCAGTTATTCACATTAGGTAACCATTTATTGGGGCAAATATCAAAAGACATGATTGTGTCAGGATCATCAGTCTGCTTTTCGTTTGCGTTTTGGGTCAATGGATTGTTGCAATCCAAGCCGCTGCCACATGCACAGAACATTGTGCAAGGGATTCCGCGTCCCATGCAGCCGCAGCGACTCCTCCTGCATGCTGATTGTGATTCACACCCACATCTGATTAGCTTCAGAACTTCATCTGGTGCTAAGCACACTCCTTCACCAACTGTTTTTGGGATGAGAACTCTGTTTGTTTTGTTTCTCTCCCACCCATAATGCACAGGATCAAGTGGTGGTGGGTCACACTTTAGTGCATCGAGCCAGTTCGCCACAGCGTAGTGGGCTCTGAGCTTATTTTGATGGAAAGCTTCAGTTGTTGGTGGTAGAGAACATAGTTTGGGTGCAGCAGTTCCCGACTTCCCTGTCTTCTGAGCCCATACTCGCTGACGACACTCAGTAAGAGATGAGGATTTCTTATCCCCATAGCATGCAACAATGAACGCTGTGCCTCTTTCTCGATATGGTCAAAGCATGCATCAAGGGACCCCAGCTTGTCTAGCTTCCGACCCTTCTTGGCTGTGGCAATGGCAGTGGCTTTGCTGATGCCATGTATTGCTGCAACTGTGTCACAACCACTCAAAGCGTGTAGTTTGAGGATTTGTGGGATGATGTCTTTGTGCTGGGTTACAGTTGCTCGGATCTCCACTGATTTTCTGCCACGCACTGGAGACTCCATAATCATGGGACAGCCTAGTTTCTTAAATTCATAGAAGTGAGTCAGCATGGCAAACACGTCTGTGTCATCACAAATGATGGAGATGCGGGCATCAGAATCTTTCTCAGCTTGTGCGATAGCGTGTTGTGTTATTATCACTTCAGCCTCTTCATGAGATGGTGAGACTCCAATGCTGCTCGACTCCTGCCTCGCACAATGGAAGTCAGTATGGTCTGCCATCCTGCAAGCACTAGCTCATGGTCTTGGGTTACAGTTGCGAGATACTCACTGTCAGCAAGGATTTGCTCACAGAGCAGCCTGTTTAGTTGCTCCTTGTTCGCGGTGCACGTTAGAACAGCGTCTCTTGTAGGCAATGGGGTATTGAGGTCCAGCTTGTGAACTCTGCTGCTCTTGCTTCTCATTGCCCGAGTGCTTGATTTCGGAGAGAAATCAAAGTAGCGATCAAAAGCTAGTACTACAGATGCATGAGAAAGATGTTTCGGTAGCCATACTTTGAAGCAATGTTCCCTCTAAGGTGTGCGCGTGTGCGCGCGCACATGCGCTGTGAGACCCGCGCACACAGCAAAATAAAATGCGCACAGGCTCAAGCGTATCATGAGTCACGACAGTAAATGAAGTAATTTCAAAAATTTCGGTTTAATGAATTCTATAAAGAACAAATTAAGAAACCGCTTGAAAGAAAATCATTTGGACACGCTCATGCGAATTAAAAGTTACCTGAATGATGACGGATGTATTAATCTTCATAGAGTTTATTTGGAATGGGCAAATGCTAAAGATCGTAGGGAGAAATCATAATCATACTTAAATGAAAGGCACTTTCATTTAATGTTATTTTCATTATATTTTATTTTATTGAATTTTATTATTTATTTTATTTTATTCCTATTTTGTGAATGGATAAAATCATGTATTAATCTTGATAGTCTATTTTAAATTGCTAAATGCTAAAAATTGTTTTGAGAAATGATAACTAAAATAGTCATTTTCAATTAATGTTATTTTTATTGTATTTCTTTATTTCGTTGAATTTTAATTTACTATTTTTTATTTTATTCATATTTTTAGAATGGCTAAAATGTTTTCTTTTTTAAGAATATATAATTTTGTAAAGAGTTTTTAATAACCATTTAATAGTACCGTAATGATCAAGCTGTCACCTTATGGAAATAATATTTATGAAGTATTTAATATATATATATATATTTAATTTTGAAGATAATAGTGCTCAGAAAAGTTTGCACAATTTTTCACCATGAATCTAAATGTATGCACAACGAAAATTTCTTGCGCACACGGACTAAAAAAAATTAGAGGGAAGTTGGACATTGCTTTGAAGGTTTGGATAAATGGAGCAACTGTGCCACTAGCAGGCCAGTCGACTGTCCACAAAACAGCTGACACATCCATGATAACTGTTGGTCGACCCCATGTTCGAGAGGATGTTTCCACTCCCAAGTTCTGCTTCAATGCGGACTTAGCTGCAGTTCGAAACAAACAAAGTTCTCATCCCAAAAACAATTGGTGAAGGAGTATGCTTAGCACCAGATGAAGTTCTGAAGCTAATCAGATGTGGGTGTGAATCACAATCAGCATGCAGGGGGAGTCGCTGCGGCTGCATGGGACGCGGAATCCCTTGCATAATGTTCTGTGCATGTGGCAGCGGCTTGGATTGCAACAATCCATTGACCCAAAACACAAACGAAGAGCAGACTGATGATCCTGACGATCCTGACACAACCATGTCTTTTGATATTTGCCTCAATAAATGGTTACCTAATGTGAATAACTGCATCAAAGTTGTCAATGCCAATCCCCCAGCTAGGTGTGAGCTTTGTTTTGCTTACGAGGTCATATCTTGTAGCTTTGCAACCTTCCATAGAACGCATGTGCCCTGCACTTCAGCAAAAATTGTGGTTTATATCCGAATATCCATATCCATATATGAAAATGAAAATGAAAAGGTTTATTGGCAGACTATAGTCCATATGACAAATATTATTAATACAATGACAGTTCATATACTAAGGATAGAAATATATACAATTGATTAGAAATAATACTGCACTGTCGAAGTTAAGTGGAGCTACAGACAGACGTTTTCGTACCAAGCAGTCCATAGCTTAGAGGATAAATGGCAGGACTCATGGATAGCTTGGATGATTTTTTAATTCTTTGCATTAGACTGTGTTGAGCACGTCTTGTTACCTCCGGGAAGCTCGGAACATTGCTGGTAGCAAACATTTGCGAATCTGAGCATCTCGGGGGTAATTTATGTAAGAGTCTAAAAGACATGTTGTACAGCAAATTTAGGGTTCTGCCGGAACCTTTTTTATAATTCACCCAGAGTTGCTGACCGTATATATTACTGCAGAAAGTACGAAAGAGTGTGTCTTTAGCTTCACTTGTACAGAAACGAAAGTTCCTTATGGTCATATTCGCTTTAGCACACAGGCTTCGAGATTGTTTTCTTATATCCGAGTCATCACTCAAGGAGCTGGTAATAGTTTGATCCAAATACTTAAACTCTTGTACTTCCTCAATTACTTCACCATTCATTTTAAACCTTATATCAGCTGGCTGACTACAGCTTTTAGAATGAAATTGCATAACCTTAGTTTTTGTAACATTAAAAAGAATATCATGTTTCTGCGAATACACTTCGCAGACATTTAGTAGCCGATCCAGACCTTTAACAGAGGGACTTATTAACACCATATCATCGGCATAAACTAAGTTATTTATCCTTGTGTTATCTATACAACATCCTACTGTTGCCTCATTAAGTGAAGCAATTAATCCATCAATATACACATTAAACAGCATAGGGGAGAGCAAGGAGCCTTGTCTCACCCCGCAAGAGGAGCCAAAACACTCGGATAGTACATTGCCCCACCTAACAGTGAAAGATTGGTGGGAATACCAAAATTTCAATAAATTTAATATGTACATGGGAACCTTCCTGTCTTCTAGTTTTGCAAATAAAATATTGTGGTTCACCCTATCATATGCCTTACTTATATCAAGGAAACAGCTATAAATTGTTGAATTACTGTCACTGTATTTAGATATTGTTTCTTTAAGTACATAGATACACAGGTCAGTTGAGTGGGACCTTTTAAAGCCAAACTGATTAGGAGATGTCCATAGGAAATCATTCAATCGGAGAAACAAGAGTTTTTTCTAGTAGTTTCGAGAAGCAGGAAGCGACAGCAATAGGCCAATAATTATTGCTGGACAGAATGTCTCCGTACTTATTTTCGACCAGGGGCAAGATATATCCCTCATGAACTCTGCAGGGATATAGCTATGAGCAAGCATGGCTGATAGGAGCAATGATATATGCAGACATACTCCGTCATTTGCATATTTTAAGTGCTCATTCGATAAGTCATCTACCCCTGACGCAGAACCAGTCTTTAACTCTTTAATTAACCTCTTTACTTCAGAAAATGATATCAAAATATTTTCCCTTGTCCCTCCCACAATCGTTTCGCTGCAATCTATCTTAAGAGTATCCCTACTCACACTATTAAGAATGTTAGAGTAGTGGTTTTTCCACAGCTTTGCAATTTCATCCTCCCCCGACACCCCATCGATTGCCGGAGGGAGGACATTTTTGACACCCGTTTGATTCTTAACAAATTTCCAAAATTTGTTATTAACGTTATTTATGCAGAGCTTCACAGGCTTTTGATGCTCGAATAGACTCTTCTTCCTGTTTACATCGCCTTATGGCCGCCTTATACTGACCCTGACTTCTACACATATTTATGTATACTGGTCCTAATCTGGGTCTACCATGGAAGCACCACAAATCATAGGCGTCTTTCGATTTCCTCTTCAGGGGGGCAATAAAATCATTCCATCCAGGAATAACCTTAGTATGATAGTTATAAGATTTAATCAAGGGGCTTCCTGCTTCTCTTAACAGGGATATTATCTTACTATAATACCTATCTATGAGTTTACAGTGAGAATCATTTGGGCAAGGATTATTATAGGCAAGGTGCAAAATTTCTAAATTATTAAAGAGGTGACATGTTCTGTCTTTGTATTCTATTCTCTGCTGCATATTAACATTGGACCAATCGACGCGATTATTCTTACCTATTGGGTTCTTGTTAAGTCGTGTTGCGCATAAATTGGTAACGTTAATTAATATTTGTAATGGTCTATGATCAGAAAGAAGGAAATCATGCAAAATATGAACTCTAACAATTCGATCCTTTAGATTATTACTAGTGAGACAATGATCAATCCACCTGGTGGTACCACTCATATCGCTAACGTATGTAAAATTACCACTGGCTACCCCTAATACATCTACATCACTTATACTTAAATTGGCCGACTCGCACATGTTACCCAATTCTCCAAAGAATTCCGAGTTCACATGTGTTAAAGTCCCCCATTATTATACAGTGAGAATATTTGGGGTTATCTGATAATGACTTAATTTTGTACAGCAAATCAATGCATTCATCTAGATTACTGCCGTTGTTGTATGGTAAATAGCAATTTACAATTAATATGCAATCATTGTTCACTTGTAATTCAATGCCTAACAACTTTACGTTATCGCTTGTTAAAAATCTTATATGTTTTGACAAATTTTTCCTTAATAAGAAAGCAACACCACCAAAAGGCCTACCATACATTAATTCATCTGACAAGTCTACTGCTGATGACGCATGGTACATAAAGTCATCATGGATGGTAGAGAGGAATTTTAGCTCTTGCTTAGGTAGCCAGTGCTCCTGCAGCAGTATCAAATCTGCACTGTCGCAGATTTTATGAACATCTACAGTTGAATTCCTCACTGACCTTACATTATATGAGACTATTTGCAACAAGTTATCCGCCATGACTGATAGAAAATTTATTATTAGTAAGATTATTATTATTATTATTATTATTATACACAGTACAACTTTCAGGCATTACCGTTAGGGCGCTTATTATTATTGTTATTATTATTATTTTGACTGTTATCAAATCTCCTGGAAAAGTGAATAAACTCCTTAACAATAATACCGTCTGGCCATTGATTCATATTATACGGGTTGAAATATAATGTGGGTTATGTCATTTAAGCATTATGATCTGGTTTTATCTGCAGAAAAGATGTTAAGTGCTCAGCAGTTAGCTAGATTGTAGAAATTGTCACTGAAATAAAATAAATACAGTGATGTCAACTGTGGCATTATCATATTTCAAGGCCAAACTTTAACCTCAAATGACCTTGACTTGACACATGGAGTTGCAAACTGATATCCTACTGTTATCATGTGCCTATAGAACTACTCAGTCTCGTCCAAAACCATAAAAACGACAGTAAGATCACCAAAATATCTCCACGACTGCCCGGGATATGGGATATTCCTTATTTCGGGGGGCGTTTGACCTCCAATGACCTTGAGTATTGACGAATGTGGGTCAAAACGACTCCCAAAGTATATGCAACCCCTCCAGATTGACTCATCATCCTAAAAAACCCTAGAAATGACACCAAGATCATCAAAATCCATCAAGTATTGACCAGGATATGGGATTTTTCAGTTTCGCCGGCCATCTTGGAAAATGGCGGCCATATTGAAAAAGCCAAGCGGGGGTCAGGTGTACACCCGATGGATTCTTGAATGGGGTGGTACAAGCTTTCAAAATATGTCAAGATTTGCTTTATAACAAACAATGCAGGGTTTCCACCCCGTGCAACCGAACTATATGGGATGAAAAGAAAAAAGATCCCATAGCTAAAAATGGCAACATGTTTTCTTTGGAAGAAAAAAAATCGCCATAATGAGGAAGAAGAAGAAGCAGGAATAAAAAGTTCATCATTGGTGTCAAAAAATTAAATTTAAGATTTTATATCATTTCAAGGTAAGAAGTTCATAAATTTCCCTTCGGTTATTAAATTTAGGTTAAATAAGCTGACATTTCAGCTGTAATTGTTTTAGAATAATGTATAGAATTCCAGTTTATGAACACATAACTAGGCTGGTTCATCTTTAGCCTAGGTCTTCCATCTTCAACGTAGCCTAGGCTGTGTTTAGGCTACTCTAGTTGGAGCAGGACCTATTTTTTCCATAACTATAATGGTAGCCCGTGTGGGGAAGGGTTATTTGCTGTGAAAACCTTAACCTTGAATAAAATAACAAAACAGAATTCAAACAAACAAACAAAAAAAAAAAGAGAAAAAATTACGCCTTATCAAATTTGATGGTTAATATTGACCAGAAGGTAGGCCTAACATTTTGACATCTGAACAGAATTTATTCTATGTTTGGCTTTTTCAGATATTTACTATGTATAAATAATGATAAATTACGAAGCCCTAACTAAAAATAAAAATAAAAATAATTCAAATACTTCAAAACTTATCATTTGGCCATAAATGTGGTAAAATTCTAGACTAAGGGTAATTCGAAGCCTAGCCTGTTTAACCAAGCTTAAAGCTTAAGTATTGTATATGTTGGGGTAAATGTGATAAATTGGTAATTATGCATAATTACCGGTAAATATGCATAATTGAAAATATCATGACTTAACCTAACCAATTGTCAAGGGCGTACAGTTGACCTAACCGGGCATTCAAGGCATTCAATTCAATTGACCTAACAGGGCATTCAAGGTTAGGTCAATTGAATGCCCGGTTAGGTCAACTGTACGCCCTTGACAGTTGGTTAGGTTAAGTCATGATATTTTCAATTATGCATATTTATCGGTAATTATGCATAATTACCAATTTATCACATTTACCCCAACATATACATAATATAAAATAAAGCTTATTTATAAAGTTGAAAGGGTTTCTAGGATTTTGGGACTTATTTTTGGAAAAAAAAAAAATATATGGCTGAAGGGGAAGCAATTGAGGCAAAGATTAAATCATTAAAAAGGAAGAGATCAGCAAGGAAGGGAGTCATAACCAGACTTTTAACTAGCTTTAATAGCAAAGAAAATCCAAATAAAAGGGATTATGATACTATTTTGTGTGGTTTAAACAGAATTAAACAGGAAATAATAATTATAGACGAGGAAATTGTTACAGAAACTGATGGATTAAATGTTGGCGAAGAGACATATACAGCACTTTTGTGTGAACAAGAACAGAATATTTTTGAAATAGATTCTCATATAAATGAATTATACGCTGCTTTAGATAATATAATCTACCAAATAATTTAGAAGATGCAAATCAAAGTTTGAGTGATGCCTTAAGAAATGCATCCATTTCTAATGATGACAAACAACTAAAAGCCACGTTACCAACATTACAAGTACCAATATTTGAGGGTGATCGAACAAAATTTCGGTCTTTTCTGGAAAAGTTTGATAGTTTAATTGGCAACAAAGATTATATATCTGATGTTGACAAATTCAGTTATCTGCTTAATTATTTAAAGGGCTCAGCCCTAAAACTGGTTGATACCTTACCAGCAATAAGCAGCTCATAAAATAGCTCTCAAATTACTAGAAAGAAATTTCCTAAATAAAAAAGAAATAGTAAATGATTTAGCAAGAAAATTTAAAAATATAAAACCAGCCAAGGATAACCATCAGGATCTGCACAATTTCTATTGTGAAATTGAATGCATGTTAGGTCATCTACAAAATAATGATATCTAGAGAAATCAGCATGGTTTATCCAAGCCATAATATTGATTGTTTACCTACCCAAATTAGGGATATTTTCCAAAGAATAACGGGAAATACAAACCCTACCCTTGGTGAAATAAGGAATGAATTTCCAAATGTTTTGTCAGTGGGTCATTCCATGTCAGTTCAACGGAATTTTGGGTCGAAAAAACGTGACCATCATCGATGTTTTGAAAATTGGCACACGTATAGATCTCGGTGAGAAAAACAGAATGGCACTTGTTCCAACATTCTAGGTCATATGGTTCCGGAGATATGGCCATCCGAATTTTGTAATAAAGGTCAATTTCCAAGGTCATACCATATTTCAACATGAAATATCTCAGCTCCTATTGCACTTACAGAGACCATTTAAACAATATTTTAAAGCTTTTAAGCAGATCAACTTTGTTTCTATTCATATTTTACCTCAGTGGTAAAAAAAACGTTGATCTTAATTTTGACCTTTGACCTTGTGTAGGTCATTTGATGTCAACCGATTTTTTTTTCCTTTCACCCAATTTTGGGTACACATATCTACCTTAACCTAGAACAAGATTTTTAGTGTTGATTAAGTTAGTATAGACGCTACAGCCATTTCAGTGGACCATATGTACCTCCATTTTGACCAAGTACCTTTTTCCACCAAACCTTTGAGCGCTGTTTCTTTGGAACTGTTTGAGCTAGAGTGTTGAGAAAAGTACCATTAGATTTGTCTCACTGAGATCTATACTGTCTGCTATTTTTAAGACAATTTGCCTTTTAATATGTACAGAATGGGCCGTAAGTTTCCATACATAGGAAAAATTAAACGTTTGTTTTTATTTTCAGATACCCTAAGAATATGCGTTTGACGAAAGAGCAACGAATTGAAATCATACTGATGGCTGGGTCGGGAAGCAGTCGCATGGTTGCAATGAACTTTAACAGACAACATGGAACGAACATCACACACGACACTGTGGCAAAACTTATTAACAAGTTTCAGAAAACTGGAAATGTTGCAGATCAACCGCGAAGTGGTCCAAGACGTACAGCCACCGATGAAGACACAACAGCTACGATACTTACAGCGCTTACACGGAGTCCCAGAAAAAGTACACGACGGTTGTCTGCAGAAAGTGGTGTCAGCAGATCGAGTATCAGGCGCATTTTGAAAGCAAACAAATGGCATCCATACAAATTGCATATGGCACAGCATTTGAGTGAAGACGACCCGGATAGACGGATGGAATTCTGTGAATGGGCATTAACCAAAGTGAACGAGGATGCAAACTTTTCAACTAAGATCTTGTTTACTGATGAAGCAAATTTTTACGTCAATGGAGAGGTTAATCGCAAAACATACGTTATTGGAGTAATGCTAACCCTAACTGGCTGAGTCCGACGAAGATGCAAGGTGCCGGTAAAGTGATGGTGTGGGCCGGGATATGGGGTGACAGAATTATTGGACCAATTTTTGTCAGTGGAAATCTTAATGCCGAAAGGTATCTTAACATGTTGCAAGAAGAGATTTTCCCATCCCTGCTAAACGAGGAAGGTAACTTCCCAGTTTACTTCCAGCAAGATGGAGCTCCACCTCATTATGGTCTTCACGTGCGTCGGTATTTGGATCAGCAGTTTCCGGATGCTTGGATTGGTCGGCGTGGTCCTGTGGAGTGGCCTCCCAGATCCCCAGATCTCACCCCCCTTGATTTCTATCTTTGGGGGCACTTGAAGGCCATGGTGTATCAGGAAAAGATACGAGACAAATCATCTAAAGGAACGTATCACCAACGCCATTACAAGCATAACGTCAACTGTGCTAATGCGTGTTCATCAACAGTGGGGAACATATTGAAATGTGTTTTCAAAACAATGGCAACCATGTAGAGCATATTATATAAATAAAAATGGTTGTCCATAAAAAAATGTTTATTTTTCCTATGTATGGAAACTTACGGCCCACCCTGTATATTAAAATAACATTCCTTTATTTTTACCAATTGAGTTATAAGAACCGATTCTTGTCTAGCTGGGTGAAACCATGAAAAAAGAGGCATCAACATAACTTATATTTAAAAAAGGCAGTTATTAGGTATTTACAATATATTTTATGGAAGCCAGTATTGTTACATTTATAATAATAATAAAGTATTTGTATACGCCTTTCAAGGTAATTATTTATCCTACCAAAGATTTGACCTTAGAAAAAACAGATCATTATTCAACAGCCTAATAAGACTCAAATTTAAATAGGAATGCTAAGATACTAACCTAAACAAAAAATATAATTAATAGATAATAAATGGTACAATAAACATAATGGTTTTAATAAACAATGATAATAAAAAATTTAAGTACCACTGAACTAACTTACAGACATTTCATATGAAATATGTGTGCCTAATATTATCAATGAAAAAAAAAACAGGCTGGTAAAAAAATCACATCGATGAGGCAAAAAAGATTATCTGTTGGCTGTTACATTACTAAATGCTCAAGCACAGATGTGGCCTTCTTCATTTCTGACCGGGTCAAAGAGTATGTCCTGCCATTTGTGGTAACTGGACTCACAATCATCAGCACATCACTGGCGTCAACTAGAAGTTCATCAGGTGGGGAAGGATATACAAATGAGCGTGCAGGTCCATGGGGGTGAAGGAAGGTCAAGTTGACCCCAATGCTCTCTGGCTTGACATCTAAGATGCAGGCGAGATACCAGTGGGAATCATAGACTGCTAAGCAATAGCCTTTCATAGATGCCAATAGGATGTTGCTTCTCTGAAGAATGGTGACTTTCCGATCTGGATATAGTCGAAGAAGAATACGAGCGGACTTCTACCAGTCCATCGCTGATTGACTTGATGCAATGGATCTTCTGGGTTCCTGAAAATAACATAGGTTTTAGCAATGGGATATCATTTCAGAATATTTTGACATTCGATCATTATTCAGAGTTCCCACTAAATTATACCATTGAAATTTCATGATGATTGGAGGCGAATTTCTATGACAAAAAATTCGCAAGAAAAAAGCTTAAAATTATATTTCTGGAGTGAGGAATGGATTAATTGTATAATTAGGCATACCTGGAATGGTTTTTGCATTTTTTAATCGTTTTTCCAACACAATCGATGGGATTCATACTCTTCTGTTGTCACGAAGGTGAAAGTGATTGAAGGAAGCGCTGTGACTGCAAAGTTGTAGAGGGCCAATGGATCAAGGATGGGTTCGGTACCTCCTATTCTTTGGAGGCTAGCCCTGGCCGCAAGCCTCTTCACAGATCCGCTGATACCATCACATGGCCCTTTACCGTGACTCGTGGCAAAGAAATGCTATTCAGCCTCAACTCTGAAATCTTCTTCATGATGGCAGGGGTTTATAAAGTTCTTGCGATTTTTATATTGTGCAGCACAACCATCACTGGAGTAAAAGATTTTGGTAATTTGATGGATGCTTTAATAAAATTTATGAGACGGGTTTGGAAGAGGTGAACGGATATTACATCATGCTGGTTGCAGTCAGAAATTGCAACAAAACTTTTATGCATCAGTTCATTGTCTTGTCGGTAGTAGACTACAAAAGGATGTATTGTAGCTTGACAGTTATTCCAATGGAATGATTGCACCGCGTCTTGAAATATAAAGCATAATTCTCCGCAAGTCACCGATAACGAGAAATTCACCTTCGCGGAGTTCTTCTTTCTTTTCTTGTAAAAATTTCATTTGGTTTCTTGCAAAGAAATCATGTTCCAGGAGAGCTTCTAGTTTTTCATGAAAACTTTGGATGAATTCATCAGCAGAAAGTTTTTGTGTTTGCAGCGTTGATCTGTCCGTTGAAATCCATTGCCTGAATTCAATCTCATCAAGCCCTTTTCTGTCGAAGGCTGTAGTTAAGAAGTCTGTGAAGGCCTCTTTTCTTGGGCATTGATCACATTTCCCAAAGAAGCATATCTACCGAGGTGGATTACATTGGAGGAAGGCTAGACAATGCCTGTAGTGACAAATATAATTTGTCTCCAGCCCATCATCCCATGTTGATGAGCTAGGCTTATCGGGAGGGTACTGCTCCACCTGGAAAACACTGGTTATTGCTGCCATCATGAGTTTGACATTCTGGTGCTTAGTGCAAATGCAGACAGAATGTGTTCCACTGGCACCTGGCAACACACATTCTTTTGGCCGAAGCTCTGCAAATTTTGAAAATCCTATTTTAATTGTTGGATGGTTTGTTTTAAAAAGCTCAAATGCTTCTTTTAGGTTTCCTAAGATTAGCGATTTTTGTTTTCTTTCCCGCCTACCATCAGCTCCTTTTACAGAAACATAGTCTTTCAATCCTGGCATTTGTCTACTCACATCTGGCGAATGATAGAAGTCAATTACTTTGGCAGCAGTTTCACTATTCAGGCGTCTCCCCAAACGCGGATTAGGAGTTGAAAGCACTCCCTTCTCCCTCACCAAACTCTTTGCTTGCCTAGCCATGTAATCCGAGCACTTAAATTCTTCTCTGATCTTTACTTGTGTCCATCTTTTTGGTAGGATTGTAAGAATTGTCAGTTTTTCACTTCGACTTGTCACTTGATTAAATTTCTCTTTTAGTTGTTGAAGAATCTCCAGTTCTGTATCATTTGAGTCACTGCATGAAATTGGTCGTTTAGTTGCAAGTTCAAGCTTTCTTTTTACAACTACTACTACTTTCCTCAACTTTCTCTTTGCGTAACCAGTGTTGTCAGAGAGTTTACATGATTTTATTGGGGTCTCATCAAGTGTGGCCAATGAAGCATTGAATTTACTAAGCTCATACTGCATTTCAACTACATCTCCAACGGTTTCTAGCTCAGATGGGGCACTTGATGAAGTGGATGGTGATTTTTCAAGTGGTTCACATTCAGGCATTGGGGATGGACGATTTGCTAGTATATTTCGACAGGTTTCACATGCTTTATGATTATTTGTTAGTTTCAATTCAGGATTTAGATCAATCAAATTTTTAGTCAATGCACGAATGCCTTTTTTCACTATTCCTTTGTGTTTTTTAAATGGGTCACAACAGAACCTGTCCATATTCAAACTGCTGAAATCCATGTTTATCTAAAAAGGAAAAAAAAACATATGTAGCTTAAAAGCCAGGGTTGGGTTCAATTACACAAAATGGAAACAATTACAATTTTTTTTTATTTTTCTTCAATTAATTACAGTTAGTATTGTACTTCACAATTTCAAGATCAATTGCAATTACAATTAATTTTGTCTGAATCAATTACAATTACACAGATATAACTATAATGTTATAATGTTATAATGTTACAGACCAACAAAGACCCTAGGATCCACTCATGGTTGGTCTACCTAACTGTGTTCGTAATTATGTATGTCCTCCGTGGTGGCGGAGGGGACCTACAATTTTACGTGGGTACCGAACCACAAGAACAAGAAATTTATGCAAAAACTGCCTGTACATTGGCAACGACCAATTTTTGCATAACTAATTAATTATCAATTTAAAACTAATTAATTATCGATTTAAAACTAATTAATTATCGATTTAAAACTAAAGATAGAATCTCTGGATCCAGAGGATCAAGTCATAATAGACTACTATCCACAAATATGTTACACGCTATATCTATTTAACCAACATGCAAATATATCGGATCCAAAGAATCCAGTCAATTTCATTACGGTATCCATCAATACTAGTACCTTGCCAACGAAAAATAAGTCACGATCCATATCGATTGCGGACCAAGTCAAAATTTACATATACATTACAATATATATACTTAGGAGGAAAAGTGTAGGTGTGGCTGTAAAGACTGTACAGTAATGTAGAATGTGTGTGCACCCATTTTGGGTCTCCCATTTCAAGGTGTTTGTGGGGCAAGTGAAGATCATGAGTTTTTCAATACCTCACAGTACTATGGGGGGCACCGCTCGGCAGAGGAATCTCTTTAAATGGGGTGTGTAAGGACAGAGAGTATCCCCTAACCCAAGATGCTGCCTCCCTATATCCCACAACACTTGTGTTGAGCTGTGGGATCGATCACCACAAAGCCTTACTTTTACTACCTTAAACTATACCCAATCTATCAACATATTTGTCTAATCGATTTTTAAACATGTTTATAGAAGTGCTACTAATTACTTCTACCGGCAAACTATTCCAGCTATTTACTATTCTATGCGTAAAAAAGTTTTTGGCAACTGCTGTCTCGAACCTTCTACTTGTCAACTTACACCCGTTATTTCTAGTCCTATTATATTGAGATATTTCGAAAAAGCTATCTCTATCTACGTTATCGAACCCATTCATAATTTTGAAAACCTGGATTAGATCACCCCTTAGCCTCCTAGTCTCGAGTGTTGTCAATTTTAACTCTTTAAGCCTATCCTCGTACGACTTTGACCTAAGCGACGGAATCATCTTAGTTGCTCGTCTTTGAACTCTCGATTTTGTCTATATCTTTGTGCATATACGGATTCCAAAATTGGATCGCGTACTCCAAATGGGGTCTAACTAATGATTTATAAAGAGGAACTATAATATCGCGCGATTTGTACTCAAAATTTCGAGCTATCTATTCTATGTATCTAAATATAAATCTAAAATAAATATATATCTATAAAAATATATATCTATATCTAAGTATAACTAAATAAACTATCAAAGGTCTATTTTCATTGGATGATGTATGACTGCCAGATCTAGGGGAATAATTTTTAACAATTGACATTAATTGATCAATTACATCAGTTACAGCTAAAAAATCAATTACAATTACCTTTATTTTTATTTTATTTTGAATCAATTGCAATTACAATTAATGGAAATTAGGATCAATTAATTAAAAATACAATTATAATTATTCATTGTATCCAACCCTGTTAAAAGCTATTTTTGCTTAGATGGCACAAATAAAATTTGGGACCTGCTGATCTTGTTTCAGAGGTCTACAACAAGAAAAAAATGTGCAGTTTGATTTACAAATTGGAATAAATACAGATGCCAAAAAAATCCTTGCTCCAAGGTTTAAATAAGCTTATTTTCACATGGGTACATACTGTTGTACACAATGAATAAATACACAAAGTTAAGTAATTCTATTAAAACTCATCTAACTCTTAAAACTGAACTTATATACGTACTTATATACTGTACGTACATAGCTTTACCTTTAAACAGGATAGCAGGTTCGAAGTTCTTCACACTTTTGAATGTCCATATAAATTAATTAATTATGTAATTTAAATTACCTATCTTATATAATTCTCTGAAATATACAAAAATTTAAATTTTATAATAGGGCCGGATACTTATTCGAACAAATAACTGGGTTAGGTTAGGTTAGATAACACTGCCCAACACCAATTTTGCTGATTTAATTCTAACACCTGTTTTTAGGTAACTTTGGTGTGCTGATTTAAAAAATCACCTTAGTTTTTGCCTATCACGTCAGGTTTTCGAGCAATCAAATACGGAGATATCGCATTTTGGCAGGGTTATGCCCAATTTTTTTTCTTTTCAAAAAATAAGTTTTTACATACTCAGAATCAGCATGGAAAAGTAAACAATTGTGCAGGGAGTGAACTTTAATATACAATGGTAATATTGACACATAAAGTGATTAAAAGTGTTTAAATAAGCAAAAAATGAATCCATGATCATGACGTCACGCTCACACCTGGGGAAATCACAGATACCCAAGATTTTAATATGTTGTACATGACCTTTAGATTTAATGCACAGATTTGCGTATTCCACAGATAAAATTTTAACAGCAAAACAGCTGTTAACAGGTCTCAAAAATCATCAATTTTGATAAGTGCCCTTCATGGATCACCCAAAATAGGCATATTGCATTGCACATTGCACGAAAACCTGATGTGATGGACAAAATCTAAGGTGATTTTTGAAATCAGCACATCAATATTAACCAGAAGCAGGTCTTAGAATTAAATCACCAGCAAAAAATGTTTTTTGTTGGGCAGTGTAATTACCGTTTTTTTGAAAATTAGCAGACATTATATATCTCAGTAAGAAAAATCTTATGGTATTTTTCTCAACACTCTAGCTCAAACAGTTCCAAAGATACGGTGCTCCAAAGTTTGGTGGAAAAAAGTACTTGGTCAAATGGAGGTGGGTATGGTCGACTGAAATGGCTGTAGCGTCTATACTAACTTAAGCAACACTAAAAATCTTATTTTAGGTTAAGGTGAAAGGAGAAAAAGTGAAAGGAGAAAAGTGAAAGTGAAAAGAGAAAAGGAGAAAAAAATCAGTTGTGACATCAAATGACCTACACAAGGTCAAAGGACAAAATTAAGATAAACTTTTTTTTTTACCACTGAGGTAAAATATGAGTAGGAACAAAGTTGTAGATCTGCTTAAAAGCTTTAAAATATTGTTTAAATGGTCTCTGTAAGTGCAATAGGAGCCGAGATATTTCATGTTGAAATATGGTATGACCTTGGAAATTGACCTTTTTTTTTTTACAAAATTCGAAGGGCCATATCTCCGGAACCATATGACCTAGAGTGTTGAAACAAGCGTCATTCTGTTTTTCTCACCGAGATCTATAAGTGTGCCAATTTTCAAAAACATCGGTGATGGTCACATTTTTTTCGCCGTTGAACTGACCCGTTGACCCGTGTGTCGAAAGTCTGGTACCGCGTGCTCTCCTTAAAGAAGGAGACATACAGTTAGAGAGTTCAGATGAGCAGTGTCCGTTATAATAGCGATATTAAAGAGAAAGTGAGGCAGCATTACAGTGAAGAGAGGGATTAAGAGGCGGGGAATTCGTGAGACGAAAAGCCTTTGATTCCACCCGGTGAAGTGGGTTGAGCCACCTAACACATGAGAAATGTACTCCATACAGGGACGGACAAGACTCCTGTACAGAGACAGCAACTGAGTTGGGGTGAAGAAACTGCGGACCCGGTACAGCACGCCTAACTTCTTAGAAGCTGTTTTGTATTGAGTATACGTGATCTTTCCAGGAAATATCACGAGAAAAGGAAACCCCAAAAATGTTAAGAGAAGAAGAAAGATTGAGTCGTGTATTGTTGAAGATAAGGGGATAGTCGTGTGGAAGATTGTGACGATAAAGGAACTGAGTTTTTGAGGCATTGGGTTTTCTCTGCCCCAATCAGAGATAGTAGAAAGATCAGAGGTCAGGTGTACCATAGCCGTCCTACTCGAAGCATTGTATCTGTTGAGAGGGACGCTTTGTGAAGCGGGTGGAGAATTGAAGAGTGGAATTATCGGCTTAGGAGTGGATAGAACAGGAAGTGCGATTTAATAGTTTATTGATAAATAAAAGAAAAAGAGTGGGGGACAGGACAGAACCATGAGGAACACCAGTGTTAATACCTTTAGGAGAAGAACAGTAACCATCAACAACCACAGTTATAGATCAGCCAGAAATGAAATCAGAGATGAAGGCACAGATAAAAGGATAGAAACTGAAAGAGGGCAGTTTGAAAATTAACGATGTGTGACAGACTCTATCAAAAGTTTTTGATATGTCTAGCCCTAGCGCAATAGCAAAAGTTTCACTGAAATCTCGAAAGGAGGCTCTACAGATCTACAGAAGCTAAGGCTAACAAAGACCCTAAGATCCACTCTAAGGTTAGCCCGAGAGAAAGGAAAGAGTAGGGGGTTAAGAGAAGAAAATAAGGGGTTAAGTAAGGAGGAACACCTATCACTCGTGGTTTAACATTCATTCAGAAAAAGAGAGAAAAGACTCACCATCATCATCCGCCGGCCACTGCCGACAAGTCAGAAAAATAGTCGGAGAGAATAGGAAAGGGGTGAAAGATGAAAAGAAGTAAAATAAGAACGCTTACAAACCATGCAAACACAGTCTTAACTCACTGTCATACCATGCAAACTACAAACATGCAAAGTAAGGAGAGGATAAGGGAAAAAAAAAAAAGTAGGTAAAGTTAAACAAAAAGTGGGTTAGTTGTTGTTGTTGTTGTTTAGCCGATCAGCCCACCCTGATCGAGCAAGCCGGCGGCACGCAGGTAACCGATCGCCCTCTCCGGAGTGGACCAGAGGTTCAGCGCACTAGTGATGTTGTGTTGTGTTCGTTGTTGTGCTAGAGCGGTACAGTCCGTCATAATGTGTTCAATTGTTTGTGGTGTGTCTTGGCACAGGTGGCAGGTGTCGTCTATGGAGTTGTCTAGTCTGTGTTTATATGTCCGTAAGTTTGGGTGATGTCCACATCGGAATCGTGCTAAGTTAACTCGATCCGATCTGCTCAGGCTGATCTCTGACCTGTTAATGGGTGGCGGCTTCGCACCTAGGACCGCATTCGGACCGAGTCGTGTCAGTGCTTTGTGGGTTAGATGTGTGTGTATGTGTTTTCTGTACTGTGTGATGTCTGTGGGGCGTGGTATGGAATGGAGTATTTCGTTATAATATCTCTCTGGTGTTACCTTAATGGTGCGAGGTGTTGGTGCATGATTGTACATGTAGTGGCAAGGGTGTTGTGGGTTAGTTGTCGCTGCTGCCATGAATTGTGTTCCCCTCATGTCTAAATGTTCCCTAACTTTTAATATTTTTGTTTCTGTGTGCAGGTGTTCTATTGGTGTTGTTTGAGTGCATCCTGTAATGATACGAAGTGCGTTGTTTTGTATTGTTTGTAAGGTGTTTATGTGTGTGTTTGAGATAATGGGTGCCCAGCATGGGCTAGCATAGTCCATAACTGAGCGAATATATTGTTTGTATATGAGTGATGTTGTTTCCTGCTGGTGTCCAAAGTTTGTGCCTGTTAGTACCCTAAGCGTGTTAAGTCTTGACGTACATTTGGTTTTAATGTCCTGAATGTGGTTTGCAAAAGATAATGATGTGTTGTATGTGACACCAAGTATTTTGGTTCTGTGAGTGTGTGGAATGTTGATGTTGTTTAGTGTAAGCTGTGGAATTACCTGGTGTTCTTTTGTGTTGCTTTTAAGCAAGGTGATGGTTGATTTTGTGGGCGCTACTTTGAGTCTATTGTGTGTGAGCCAGTCTTGTATACTGTTTATGTATGTTTGTAGGTTATTTGTAGCGGTGTCGATGTTGTTGTGGGTGGATGTTAGAGTGATATCATCTGCATATGATGATAAGGTAAGCTTGTTATCTATGGGTGTTGGAATGTCATGCATGTATAAGTTGAAGTGTTGGTGAGAGAACAGAGCCTTGAGGGACCCCGTTCGGAAAAAGCTTGTTTTTGGATGACTTGCCATTAAATGTGACATGTGAGTATCTTCCTGAGAGATAGTTGCTCAGCCACCTTTTGGTGTTATTGTGCATGTTTGTGTTGAGTATTTTGTTTATGAGAGGGAAGCGTGGGATAGCATCAAATGCTTTACTAATGTCTATTGTTGCTAATAGTGTACGTTGAGCTGGTCTTCTGGAGTTGATGCCATCCATGATGTGCTGCGTGAGGTTAGTGAGTAATGTCGTGGTTGAGTGGTGAGGTCTGAATCCATGTTGAGTAGGCGATAGTGGTATGTGTGGGTTGGTGATTTGTAAGATTAGTCTTTCTGTTACTTTGGAAGGTGTGCATAGTAAAGTAATGGGTCTATAGGAAGCTGGTTCTGTTGGATTTTTGTTTGGTTTGAGTAGTGTAATAATTTTACCTTGTTTCCATATGTCAGGAATAATACAGTGTTGGTATGAATATGTGCTGATATTTGTGAGAGCTAATATTCCTTGTGGGCCCAAGTGTTTAAGGTGTATGTTAGATATGTTGTCTGGTCCAGTAGCCTTCGAATTCTTAATGTTTTTGATGATCTTGGTGGTCTGGTCTGTATTGAAGGGTGTAATGGTCATGTCGAGTCTGTAGGTTTTCTTGTGTCTGGCTGTTTGTCTGTCTGCATGTTTCTGGTTGTTGTCTCTGTTTAAGTGACTTATCTTTGCGTAGTGATTAACTAGAATGTTAGCTTGTTGTGTGTATGTTGGGATATTATTTTGGCTGCGACAGATAGCCGCGTGTGAGGTGTGAATGCCGCTGTTAGAGTGGGTAATGCTGTTTATAGTCTTGTATAGCCTGTATGTATCTGTGGAGTGGTTTAGTGTTGTTATGAATTCCCTGAATGTTTCTGTTTGTTTTTCTTTGAGTTTGTTGTTTATTTCTGTGTTGAGCTGTTGTATCTGCTGTTTTATGGCTTCTGTGTGTGGTGTTTGTGTGTTATATTTAAGGTTGTTACGTTGCCTTATGAGGTGGGCTATTTCTCTAGTGTAATTTGGGTTGTATTTCCTAATGTTTTCCTTGGGTATGTATTTGTTTGCATTATTGATAATCTGATTAAATGTCTTGAGTGTTGTATCGATGTTTATGATGGGTGTGCTGTTTAATGTGGTGAATTGTTCCTCAGTCTGTATTTTGAACTGTTCCCAATCAGCTTTCTTGTAATTTCTGTAAGTGTGCCTAAGGCTGTTGGGGCAGAGTGTAGAATGTGTTGTAATGATGATGGGCAGGTGGTCTGATGACAGTTGTTTTTCTGTTCTCCATTGTGTATGTGTTGCTAGTGAGGGGGAACAGAACGTTATGTCTGGGGAGGAGTTTGAGTATCCTGCTTGATGTGGTATGTGTGTATGTTCTTCTGTATTGTTAAGAATGAAGAGGCTGTTTAGTTGTGTGGCTATGTTGGCGCCTCTGGTGTTGTTTTGGTTGTGCAGGTACCAACTAGTGTCTTTGGCGTTGAAGTCTCCTCCTAAGATGACATTAGTGAGAGAGGCAGATTGTGTAACTGTGGATTGTAATTGGCTGGCACCTGAGGTGAACTATCTGGTGGGATGTAAATGTTGATTAGTGTGGTGTTGTGTTTTGCGCGTGTTTTAATGTTAACTGCCTGTATTTCTATCGTGTTATCTGCTTGGATTGTGTTTGTAATGTTTTGGGTAGCATCAGTGTAGCTAATGCTTTTACGTATGTAAGTGATGAGTCCACCCCCGTTACCCCCAGTACGATCTTGACGGATCGCCGTGAAGTCAGGGATGGTGGGTGTTTTGTGTGTGCGTTTTAGTTTTGTTTCTTGTATAAGTGCTATGTGAATGTTTTGTTTGTGTACGAATTCCCTAAGCTGCATGATTTTGTTTGTGAGGCCATCTACGTTGTACTGTAATATGTTAATATTATACTTCTGTATGTGTCTCATGGTGCTATTGTGTCTATGTCTTTGTGTATGGTGACATGTGTAAGTTGTAGTGGGGCCTGGATTAGTCTTAATGTCGCCAGAGAGTAAGAGTAGTTCGGGGAGCACGCAATTGTTCCCTGTAATTGAAAAAATAGCACGCTGAGAATAGGTCCGGCCCCGGGAGCCGATCGGCACTCTGACCGTGCCACGCAACAGGCCGTCGACTGCCAGTCTAGCCAACCGTAGACAGCCCGCTGCACGGAGATTTGAGGAAGTTTGGCCACCAGCGCGTTGATGTTTTGGTTTGACGTCGCTTCTTCGCGTTGACGTGTCCTGCGCTGGAGGATGCAGCCACTGTTTAGAAGCTTCCTCGTCAGCTGCTAACACTTTTTTCACGTTGTTCTAACTACTGTACCTGTTCAGACGTTTTTTATAAACAAATCTTTATAAACAAATATGCAATTTTGTCTTGCTCTCTTTGTTGGAGTTCTGAAAATGAATTGCCCTCCTCTCTGCTAAATTGCTCTAATATGGACTCTGTTTCTTCTCTTTCTTTTATTTTCACTAGAAATATGTCTAAAATTCAATACAGAAATCTTCTTGGGAAGAATTTAGCACCACAAAGTTAAAACTGTGAAGCACAAAATGTCAATTCGACTAGTTGTTGTGAACGGTGGAAAAATAGAGGAAGTGCATTCATTCCTTTTTCCTGTTTGTATAAACAGTTGCCCGGAATTAAATACGATCGAAGGCCCCAGCACCGCAGGTTTAGCTAAATGGGCCCGGAAGGCCCGTCTTTAGCTAGTATATACGCTACGAGCTACATCTACGTTCGTGTTAGTCTAATTTTTTTTTTTTTTAATAATTTTATTGCTGGCATCACACTGTGAAAAATGCTCAGTATGAATTGGTCCACAATTAACCCACCCCTTATATCTCCAGTCTAACTATAGAGTAGATTAAGTCTAGCCCTGTAGGGGTCAGCCTAGAGATTCCGGAAATGGTCCAGAGTGGGCAGATAAATTGAGGTCCACAGTAGGATTCCTCACCAAACTAGGTTAGGGCAATCTACCTTCACCTTTGTTAAGCTATGAGTTGATGCTGGGTCTTAGGCCACAATGTAGGCCTAAGTTGTCTGACCCAGCTTAATTTAATGAGTCTTCTAAGTTAGAAGTTAGAAGATCCAACTGGGCTAAAAACACAATTAGTCACTTACTGCTAGTTATTAGAGTCTCTTTTCTCCTTCCTGTATAATTGTCGAGAGCGTACTTACTGGTGGGGATCTTTCTTCGGTGTCTGTTCTTGTCCCTTCTCCCGTTGCGTCCTCTCGCCCCGTTCCTCGTTTTTGTTCTCCTTTGTTCTCCTTTTAGCGGGGCTTTTTCCACCAGCGTCGTGTTGGTTTTTTCCTCGGTTGGTTCATCGGTAATGTATCTCTATTACCGAGCACGCTCTTGTCACACAGTATATAAATACTAGTGTGGAGAATAACTCTGGTGAGCAACCAATTGGTTTCTTCCACCCAGTTATTGACATAAAAGGAATTTAATAATTGTTAGATTAACTACCTACCTACTCAGTGAACCATTTTCGTTACCTCCCAACTACCCACTCATCAGTTTTCCATAACACGCTGGCATGTCACAAGCTGGCATTAATCGTCAACAGACTCATCCTCGACCACCACCCCAGAGCTCCTGTTGCTAATTGTTTTTTAATTTTAAACAACGTTAATATTTTTAAAATGTCTGTCAAGACGGTTCTTAAACACATTAACGCTGGTAGAGTTCACGACGGGCGCGGGAAGATTATTCCATTTATCAATTACTTTAAATGTAAAGAAGTTTTTAGCGGTATTAGTAATGAAATTTCTGCCACGCAATTTAAACCCATTATTACGTATTACTATTATCGAAAGTGAACAATTTGTCAAAATTTACGTTATCGATGTTATTAACGATTTTGAAAACTTCAATAAGCTCCCCCCTTAATCTCCTAGTTTCGAGTGAATACAGGTCTAACTCTTTAATCCTATCTTCATAAGGCTTATTGCGCAATGACGGAATTAGTTTCGTGGCACGACGTTGAACCCTTTCTAACCTATCAATATCCTCACGCAAGTACGGGCACCAAAACTGAACGGCATATTCTAAATGAGGCCTGACTAGGGACTTATAAAGGAGGCAATATAAAATCCTTCGATTTAAATTCGAAATTAAGCGCTATAAAGCCTAACATCCTATTAGCTTTTGCGCAAGACTCCAGGCACTGGTTCCTAACCTTTAAATCCTTAGATACGCGTACGCCTAAATCTACTTCCTCGTCAACGCTCGCTAACTCCATATCATCCATCGTGTACCTGTAATTATTGTTACGAGAACCTATATGGAAAACTGATGAGTGGGTAGTTGGGAGGTAACGAAAATGGTTCACTGAGTAGGTAGGTAGTTAATCTAACAATTATTAAATTCCTTTTATGTCAATAACTGGGTGGATGAAACGAATTGGTTGCTCACCAGAGTTATTCTCCACACTAGTATTTATATACTGTGTGACAAGAGCGTGCTCGGTAATAGATATACATTACCGATCAACCAACCGAAGAAAAAACCAAGACGACGCTGGTGGAAAAAGCCCCGCGAAAAGGAGAACAAAGGAGAACGAAAACGAGGAACGGGGCGAGAGGACTGAACGAGGGAAGGGAGAAGAACAGACAACGAAGAAAGATCCCCACCAGCAAGTACGCTCTTAACAATTAAACAAGACGGGAAAAGGGACTCTCTAATAACTAGCAGTAAGTGACTAATTGTGTTTTTAACCCAGTTTACGTAGACTCATTAAATTAAGCTGGGTCAGACAACTTAGGCCTACATTGTGGCCTAAGACCCAGCATCAACTCATAGCTTAACAAAGGTAAAGGTAGATTGCCCTAACCTAGTTTGGTGAGGAATCCTACTGTGGACCTCAATTTATCTGCCCGCTCTGGACCATTTCCGGAATCTCTAGGCTGACCCCTCTAGGCTAGACTTGATCTACTCTATAGTTAGACTGGAGATATAAGGGGTGGGTTAATTGTGGACCAATTCATTCAGAGCATTTTTCACATTGGTGGTCCGTGTGTGGGGAATTTACAAATCTTAACCTTACTTAACAAAATTGCAGAATTAGGCTAAATGGTCTAGCCTAAGCCTAACCTAATCAAGCCTAATTAGGTCTACAACCTAGGGCCTAACTAGGAAACATTTACATTTAAGGAGTCTCATTCTCTTATAAGCTTAGACCTGAGTGACACATAAGTACTTGGGGGGGATTAAACCAAATTTAAAACTTGACTGTTTTGTCTGTGCTCTCTCTCTCCGGTAATTTCTTCTTGTCCTCTATTTCATTACGACCCCCAGTTAAACAATTTTGACTTAAACATGGACAGTGCGGAATTGAAAAAGTTAAAAAAGAAAAGGGGGGGAAAGTTGGGTGCTGTTACAAAGGCCGTGAACACTTTTAACAATATTACACAACCAGGTAAGGAAGATTTAGAGTGTGTAATTCTCAAATTGGAAACTAAAAAGAAGGAAATAATAGCCATTGATGAGAGTATTTCAGAGTTAGTTGAATCCGAAATGGCTGAAGAACAATTGATAGACCTTTACGCTGATAATGATGTTCAGGTAATCTCAATTGAACAGCAAATAAGGAGACTACAGTCTCGTTTGACTGACTTAACACCAAATAAACCTAATTCTGATTTTAATCAAAGTAGAGCTAACCTTCAACAAAATTTAAGTGGCATTCCAAATCCTGAGTCACAAGAATTGAGGGCTCAGTTACCCATTTTTTAGTACCAACATTTGAAGGGGACACGGTACAATTCCCATCTTTCTTTGAAAAATTTGAGAGTTTAATAGGTAATAAACCTTATATTTCAACTGTTGATAAGTTTAGCTACTTAACTAGTTTCCTTAAAGGCCCAACCTATAACCTGATAGCCTATTTACCAGCTGTAGGGAATTCATATGAAGTAGCTATTGATCTCTTAAACGTAATTACATTAATAAAGATGAGATTGTATATGAATTATCTCAACAAATTTTTGATTTTGCACCCATAAAAGATAACCATAGTGATATGGAAAAATTTTATTCAAAATTAGAAGCTATTATAGGAGAACTGGTTAGCAATGAGATATATATTAAAGCTTCATCTTGGATTATACAAGGCATAGTTCTTAGGTGCTTTCCTTTGAGGGTTAAAGATATTTTAGTTCTAAAGACGGGAGAAAATTATCCTAATCTTGAAAATATCAGAAAACACTTTCCAAATATCCTAACTAATTACAAATTGAGAAATATTCCAACACAAAATAAGACCCAGACTATGGATAAACCAAAGACTGTTCCCAGAGACGAACTAGTTACAGCCAAACAGACAAAACTTGATACTGTAGAATCAAATGTGACCAACTGTAATACACGAACACCTATATTACAGAACTTTAATGTAACTGCTGCCTCAACTTACACACTACATTGTAAATTTTGTGCAAGTGATGAACACAGTAGTACTGGGTGTGACAAATATTCAGACTTTAATCAAAGAGCTAAAAGATGTGAACAGTTGAACCTATGTACAAAGTGTACTGGCCAGGGACATTATAACAAAGACTGTAAATCTAGGTTAAGATTCAAGTGTAAGTTTTGTAAAAGTTTACGACATGTCTCATCAATGTGTGATTCACCAAAGTGTCCAAACAATAGTACTCAAACTCAAAAGATACCTCCACCAAACAAAGGTAATCAAGAAAATGCCACTTTCATGGGACATTCTGTTTGTTCAAACAACGTAACAAGAAACACTGAGATTCTTTTACCAACTATTACTTTGGACTTAGTGAATAGTGAGGGTAGCACCACTCCAGTGAGATGTCTTATAGACTGTTGTTCTCAACAAACATTTGTTTCGCAAAATGTAGTTAATAAATTGGGTTTGACACCAAACCCGAATGAACAAAAACTCAATATTGCATCCTTTGTTAAGGATAACTCGGACAAAAATAGCTATAAGACAATTGACCTGGAACTACATTTAGAAAATAAATTAGAGAAAATTGAAGCAGTTATTATTTCTAAAGTAGGACAAAACAAACTGGTTATACCCAAACTAGAACAAACCAAATCATTTGGGAAAACACTATAAAATAGCTGATAGACATATCACAAACAACACAGTAGCTAACATTGAAATGTTAATGGGAGCAGATTATATTAATCTTATTCATAAGAGCATAGTAAAGATAGGTGATGGTATAGCTTATCAGACTCCATCAGGGATAGCCCCTTTGGGTGACCTATCCAAATACAACCTAGACCTAAACCAAAATAGTTCATGACTAACAAATACTATGTGCCTCAACTCAGTCCTACATAACACCTGTAAGAATAGCAACACTTTGAATAATATTATAAACTGAGAACATTAATTCATCATTATCAAATGAAACTCTGGATGAGGCAATTCAAACTTTATGGTTGTTAGAATCTGTGGGTATACATGACACAAATCAAACTTCAGAAGATCAGTTAATGGTAGAAAGATTTGAAGACACCATTCAGTGCAAAGACAACAGTTATTTTGTTGAGTTACCTTGGAAAATAAATTGTCCACTTTAAGAGATAATCTCAAAGTAGCTAAAGGACATTTATATAAAGTAATGAAAAAACTGAAACAAGATAATATAATTAAAATGTATAATGATGTCTTCAAAGAACAGCTACAGAAAGGCTTCATTGAAGAAGTAACAAATAACCCTTTTAAAAAAGATGGTTGTCATTATTTAACCCACAGGGGAGTTTATCGACAAGATGCCCCAACAACAAAACTCAGAGTAGTATATAACTGTAGCCTCAAAGACAGTGATAAACACAGTTTGAATGATTGCCTGATTGAGGGTCCTAATCTCATTTCTGACCTTGTGAAGATCTTACTGAGGTTCAGGTTAGATAAATATGCCGTACAAAGTGACATTTCAAAGGCATTTTTGAGAATAAATCTTAAAAGTGAATATGATAAGAACCAACTTAGGTTCTTATGGTTCAAGGATCCATTTGATTTGAATAAAGGGTTCATAACCTATAGATTTAATGTTGTATTGTTTGGAGCCAATTGCTCACCTAGCCTATTAGCATTGACAATTAGACATCATTTGAACCAGTTTAATAACTCTTTAACATTGAACTTCCTCAAGGAACATTTTTACGTAGACAATCTAATAGGCTCAACAACAACAAAATCTGAATTATCTGAAGTCTATGAACACTCTCAGAACATTATGCAACAAGGTAACTTTGAACTTAGAGAGTGGATTTCAAATGATGAGGATTTAAACAAAAGGATTTTAAAGGATAATAATGGTCTTACTGAGCCATCAGACGGAGTTAAAAGTTTAGGTATGAACTGGTATTTGGATGCAACTTCTAACAGTCATGATTCAATCTGTACTAAAGGTTTTAAACTTGATGAGGAAGCAAATACTAAAAGACAAATATTATCAGAGGCTTCCAAAATTTTTGATCCCATGGGTCTATTCCTGCCTTCAACAATAAAATCAAAGATTCTCCTCCAAGAAATTTGGAGGACAAATGTTGGGTGGGATGATCCAATAACAAATGAAGATCAAAAATCTTGGAAGAAGTTAGCTGCTGATTTAACAAAAGTGCAGAACATTAAAATTCAAAGGTGCTGTGGGTTTAGGGATAAGCCCCAGAGACTTCATGTGTTTGCTGATGCAAGCACACAAGCTTATGGGTGCTGTGCGTATCTTGTAAGTCCTACAGAAAGTCATCTAATTTATGCAAAAGGGAAAGTTGCACCTCTCAAACCTACCTGAACCATACCTCAATTGGAACTATTGGCTGCTGCATTAGCCATTAAAACCATTTCATTGCTTAAGGATGCTTACCATGATGTGAACAACAGATATCCACATCTGGCTTGACAGTCAGATTTGTCTTGCCTGGATACGGAATGATAGCATTAATAGTAAGAATATCTTTGTAAGAAATAGGCTAAAAGAAATAGCTGAAGCTAATGAAAGCCTACAAGTAAACTTTCACTATGTTCCAACTAACAAAATCCAGCAGACTTTCTGACCAGAGGTTTATCCTACAAGTTGTTGAAGTCAAACAAAACTTGGTTTATGGGACCTAAGTGGCTCTGTAATACAGACCAATGGCCTGTGGAACAAGTTAACTTGACATTAAATTTAATCTTTTCAAATGAAAAGGTTGAACCAATCACTAATTATGAGCAGTATTCTGATTTCAGTAAACTTGTCAGGGTCACAGCCTACTGTTTGAGGTTTGCTCACAACTGTTTAACTACAATAAACAAACAGCTAAATAAAAACAATCATAATTATACAGAAGTTGCAACCAAGTACTGGATAGGCCATGCACAACAAAAAGAGTACAATAAAGAGTTAGAATTCTTGACTAATGGGAAACAAACAAAAGAACCTGTACCATCAGTAGTTGTGGATCTAAACTTGTTCAGAGATGAGGAAGGCCTTCTAAGGTGTAAAGGGAGATTAGACAAATCAAAACTGTCATACAAAAGCAAACATCCAATCCTTTTACCTACATTTAGCTATTTGACAACATTAATCATCAGAAAAACACACAATGATGTATATCATATGGGGGTACCACAGACACTAACTACATTAAGAAAAACTTATTGGATACCCAAGGGAAGGATCACTGTTAAAACAGTCCTGAGTGAGTGTGTCACATGTAGGCGTATTCATGCTAGGCCCTATAGGAAACCAAATCCTCCTGCTTTGCCAGAGGAGAGAGTTACTCTCAACAGACCCTTTGAGACTGTAGGCATTGACTATACAGGAGCATTGACTGTAGGGGTAGTTGACACTGAACAAAAAATGTACATTGTACTGTTTACATGTGCTGGCTCACGAGCTGTTTATCTGGATGTTGTGGAGGACCTTACAGCAGAATCTTTGTTGCTGTCTTTAAGAGATTCTGTGCACGACATTCAGTACCCAAGACAGTTTGGACTGACAATGCTACATATTTCAAGGCTGGTGAACAAGTCATCAACGACTTGTTAAGCAACGAACTCACACAATTATATATACAAATTCAAACATAAAGTGGAAGTATATTCCAGTTGCCTCTCCTTGGTATGGTTCTATCTGGGAGAGGAATATACAAACAGTAAAGAATTGCTTGAAGAAAGCAATTGGCAAAAAACAGATACACTTATTTGAGTTGCTCACTCTCCTGGCTGAGATTGAGAACATCATCAACAATAGACCACTCACTTATGTGAGTGATAACATTAATGACCCGGAACCATTAACTCCAAATCATTTGATTCGGGGAGAACAAGTTAGTCTCCTGCCGGACTACAATATAGACTCTTCAGAAGACCCAAACTGGACTCAACGACACGATGAACTCCAGACTAAGTTAAAACACTTAACTAGAGTTAAAGCTCATTTTATTAAACAGTGGAAAACTGAGTACTTGATGGGTCTAAGGGAGAGACATAAACAAATGACTAAGAAGGATTGGTCTGACACAATTAAGGTAGGGGACCTTGTTCTCATACATGACAGTACTCCAAGACAATACTGGCCTCTGGCTAGAGTTTTAGAACTCAGACCAGGGGCAGACGGGGTAACAAGAGTGGTCAAATTAAGGGCTTCAACGGGTGACACAACAAGAGACATTTCTCTTTTGTACCCTTTAGAGTCTGGACCCAAAACAATGGACTTTGGAGAACCTTCTCCACTGAGAGTAACAACTGGAGAAACTGAACTTCCAGTAACTATTCCTTTGACAGTAGGAGTGGTAACGCATCCTACTACAACATTGACAGACACAAGACCTCAGCGACAAACAGCATTAAAGGCGCGACTATTTTTACAACAAAAAATAGATGCTGGGGAATTGTAATTTTATCTTCTAACTTTCACTTTTTCTTTTCTTATGGTAAAGACCATAGACAGTTTCATCCTATGGATGTATATTTTCCCTTCTAATTAAATGCTACACCTTCTCCATGAGAAGGTGAGGATAGACACTGTTAATCAGATTAACAGGCATTTACAGTCAAATAGTTAGCTAGTCTACACTCAGACATAAAAATTGGTGACAATGACACCAAAATTTTTATCTCCCGGGGCCCCCAGTATATGGAAAACTGATGAGTGGGTAGTTGGGAGGTAACGAAAATGGTTCACTGAGTAGGTAGGTAGTTAATCTAACAATTATTAAATTCCTTTTATGTCAATAACTGGGTGGATGAAACCAATTGGTTGCTCACCAGAGTTATTCTCCACACTAGTTATGGAAAAACTATACGCACTCACAACATGGTATCATATGTGGTACATTTATTTCATAATTAAATATAAATTATTAATTAATTGAATTAAATATCTGTACAAAAATGCCTCGGGATTGGCGACATAGCCTATTGGGAATGAAATAATTGAATTGCCATACGTACAAAGAACCTGTATGTATGAATCAGCCTCACATAGCAACAAGAAAACCCAATTTATTGTTTAGTCTACCAAAGGAGTAGCCCAAACAAAAATTTTGCTAGTTCGGCAAATAATACACCAGAACCAAGGAACGGCTCTCAGGGCTGTTTATGTTACAGCGAAGCTTAAACTGGAGGATGTCTTTGTCCCCCCTCTAGTTCTGAGTGAATTCCTTATAATATAAAACCTAAGACTATAAAAGGATAGGCCTATTCCTTCAGGGTTTATATAGTGACTGCCTATATTAATTACCTTAAGTAAATTCGCCGCGTAACTCCATCGTGGCGGCCCTACACCGAAAATGATCGTAACGCCTACATCGAAACAAACAAAGACCCAGCAAAATAAGGTGAGGCAATTTCAGTTTTATTAACATAAGGTTTCGCCAATCCGGGCGCTAAAATTACCGTAATCACTTAAATATAAAACGGTCCTTTAACAACCTACATATTTATAACTCTCTAACGAAAAAGCATAGGGCTTTTGTCGGTAACCCTCCACTGACGTCTGTTGGAAATTTCCAACGGATGAGGGCACAGGCAATCAACCCATAGCCCTATATAGTTTTTTCATATGGTGGCCTGTGTATGGGGAACTAACCCCTCTACAATTTACACTGACACACGCGGTGGCTAGGCTTACCTCATTGGCCTAACCCTAATTTCAACCATAACCCCACTATAGTTTTTTCATATAGTGGCCTAAAACTGGGAACCGATTCCTTTACCTTTACACTAATCGAAAACAAAGGCTTGTTCATTTAACAAGCATAACTTATTTTAGGTCCTAAAAATAATAGGCCCGCAACATTAAGCCTATTAAAAGGTCCTACTCTTCAAATTCAAAACTAAGCCTTGTTAATTTAACAGGCTTAACTCATTTAAGGTCCTATAAAATAATAGGCCCAAACATAAGCCTACTTGGTAGGTCCAACAAATAGGCCTATTTAGTAGGCCCACCTAACTTTACCTTACATAATAGGCCTACCTCTTAAAGTAGGCCTTACTCTTTACACTCAAGGCCTATCCTAACTAAAAACACTAAATTTATAATTGAACCTGTGGTGTAGGTTATAAAATTTATTTCAGCAATTTAACTTACTCATTAACATCACAAAATTCGACTCAGACCTGTAACATCACAAAATTTGACTCGAACTGTAACATCACAAAATTCGACTCAGACCTGTAACATCACAAAATTCGACTCAGACCTGTAACATCACAAAATTCGACTCGAACTGTAACATCACAAAATTCGACTCGAACTGTAACATCACAAAATTCGACTCGAACTGTAACATCACAAAATTCGACTCGAACTGTAACATCACAAAATTCGACTCGAACTGTAACATCACAAAATTCGACTCGAACTGTAACATCACAAAATTCGACTCGAACTGTAACATCACAAAATTCGACTCGAACTGTAACATCACAAAATTCGACTCGAACTGTAACATCACAAAGACCTAAAGCAATTGCACGAATTCAAACCTACACCCACCTAACACCTATTCCAACCTATTTCAAGTCCTATTTGACATATAGGCCCAACCTATTCTAAGTCCTATTTGACATATAGGCCCAACCTATTACCTATTCGAAGTCCTATTTGACATATAGGCCCAACCTATTCCAAGTCCTATTTGACCAATATAGGCCCAACCTATTCCAATTCCTATTTGACCAATATAGGCCCAACCTATTCCAATTCCTATTTGACCAATATAGGCCCAACCTATTCCAATTCGACATATAGGCATAAAACAGACAAGGCTTGATATAAGGGTCTCAAATGCAACGTTTGAGGATCTTTACTCAGCCAAATTGATTAACCTAACCAAAACCCAAAAATAAAACCCTATAACAAAATACACATTTACACACATACGTACGGTACAGTATATAAAAAATATACATACGACTTCAAACATCCAATTCTTCTTTTAAAAGAGAATCACAACAGATTTCATCAACAAACACACACACATACACACACACACGTACGGTACAGTATATAAATATATACATACGACTTCAAACATCCAATTCTTCTTTTAAAAGAAGAATCACAACAGATTTCATCAACAAACACACACACACACACACATACACACACACACACGTACGGTACAGTATATAAAAATATACATACGACTTCAAACATCCAATTCTTCTTTTAAAAGAAGAATCACAACAGATTTCATCAACAAACACACACACATACACACACACACGTACGGTACAGTATATAAATATATACATACGACTTCAAACATCCAATTCTTCTTTTAAAAGAAGAATCACAACAGATTTCATCAACAGACACATACATTCCTTGCAAACAGATTGGATTCCTTCAAAACCCCAAAACCTTCCAGACCTACCTGTAGGATACACAACATTTACTAATTCATAACTACGGGTATTAACTTCATTGGAGTGGTGAATCCAAGTTTTGAAGACCAACTGGATTCGGAGGAATGATACACACACACACACACACACTACTCTTTCATGTGTCTCAAACAAACAACTTGTCTAAACATAACCAAGAATCGGAGAGTAAAAGCTTTTATTGCTGCGCTCTGATTCTGTGCACATAATTTTGTGCCAAAAATTATATGGTTAGACAGTGACACGTACAAACAAACTACTCTACTCCAAAGGGCCTTGGCCTACCCTTGGCCATAGCCCAACAAATTCATCAAAGGGCTGATGGCCTACCCTTGGCCATAGCCCAACAAATTCATCAAAGGGCTGATGGCCTACCTTGGCCATAGCCCAACAAATTCATCAAAGGGCTGGCCTACCTTGGCCATAGCCCAACAAATTCATCAAAGGGCTGATGGCCTACCCTTGGCCATAGCCCAACAAATCATCAAAGGGCCTTGGCCTACCTTGGCCATAGCCCAACAAATTCATCAAAGGGCTGATGGCCTACCTTGGCCATAGCCCAACAAATTCATCAAAGGGCTGATGGCCTACCTTGGCCATAGCCCAACAAATTCATCAAAGGGCTGATGGCCTACCCTTGGCCATAGCCCAACAAATTCATCAAAGGGCTTGGCCTACCTTGGCCATAGCCCAACAAATTCATCAAAGGGCTGATGGCCTACCTTGGCCATAGCCCAACAAATTCATCAAAGGGCTGATGGCCTACCTTGGCCATAGCCCAACAAATTCATCAAAGGGCTGATGGCCTACCTTGGCCATAGCCCAACAAATTCATCAAAGGGCTGATGGCCTACCCTTGGCCATAGCCCAACAAATTCATCAAAGGGCTGATGGCCTACCTTGGCCATAGCCCAACAAATTCATCAAAGGGCTGATGGCCTACCTTGGCCATAGCCCAACAAATTCATCAAAGGGCTGATGGCCTACCTTGGCCATAGCCCAACAAATTCATCAAAGGGCTTGGCCTACCTTGGCCATAGCCCAACAAATTCATCAAAGGGCTGATGGCCTACCTTGGCCATAGCCCAACAAATTCATCAAGGGCTGATGGTCTCACTTGGCCATAGCCCAACATATTCATCAAGGGTCTTGTGGCCTCCTTGGCCAGAGACCAACAACAAGGGTCTTGTGGCCTCCCTTGGCCAGAGACCAAACAACATTGGTCTTGTGGCCTCCCTTGGCCAGAGACCAAACAACAAGGGTCTTGTGGCCTCCTTTGGCCAGAGACCAAACAAAAAGGGTCTTGTGGCCTCCCTTGGCCATAGGCCAAACAACACAAAAACAGTACAGGATTCAAAGCCCCAAGCCCTCCAGATCTACCTGTGGAGGAGTAAATTTACTCCACTAAAACTACGGGTATTGACTAGTCTGAAGTGGTAGGAGGTTTGAATACAGTACAAACTCTTTCTAATTCTCCTAAATTAAATGAACAAATAACAAAAGACAACAATGGGAACATTGAACCAAACAATTACACGAAAACACTTGGAATGCTTTGGTTTTTAAAACAGAATTCCGAACACGATGACACTCTTTGCACAAAGAGTTATAACTTAAATCCAAATGCCGATACAAAAAGACAAGTGCTTTCAGAATCATCCAAAATTTTCGACCCCATTGGATTATATTTACCAGCAACCATAAGATCCAAAACCTTTTGCAAGACTTATGGAAAAAGAAAATTGATTGGGATGAACCACTTTCAGTGGAAGACCAACTTCATTGGAAAAAATTAGCCACAGACTTGAACAAAGTTCAAGACATCTACGTACCAAGATGTGCTGGCTACAGATTGAAATCGCAAACACTACACATTTTTACAGATGCCAGCACACAAGCTTACGGGTGTTGTGCCTATTTAACAAGTGAAAATGAAAGTAACTTGGTTTATTCAAAGGCAAAAGTGGCACCCTTAAACCAAAAGAAAACTGTACCACAACTTGAATTATTAGCTGTCTCATTGGGAGTTAAAACAGCAAACTTTCTTTCACAAGTGTATAAAGAAGTTGACATAACAAACATTTACTTAAGACAGACAGTCAAATTTGTCTAACATGGGTGACCAACACAGAACAACTTCTTGCAAAAACATATTTGTGAAAAACAGACTAACAGAAATCAAAACTGCAAACACAAACCTTGGTATCAAATTTAGGTACATAAAAACAAAAGAGAATCCTGCAGACTTTTTGACAAGAGGGCTCTCTTACAAGCTGTTGAAAACAAATAAAATCTGGTATGAAGGGCCCGAATGGCTAACATGTGAGGATCTTTGGCCAGCCAAAGTAGTTAACCTCACACTCAACTCTACAACACACTGAAAAGATCACTGAGGCAAACCTATATTTGACTACAAACATTATTCAGACATCAACAAACTCTTGAGAATTACAGTCTATTGCTGCAAGTTTGTCAATAGCTACCTTCTTAAACACTGTCCTCAATGGCCTTTTCTAACTTAACAGAAACTGCAACAAAATACTGGCTCAAACAGATACAAGCTTCAGAATTTGATAAGGAGTTGAAGTATCTTAGGTCCAGTAGCACATTAAACAAAGGTATTCCTTCACTTGTCATGGATCTAAATCTGTACCTGGATACAGAGGGTCTGATAAGGTGTAAAGGAAGGCTTAACAAGTCAACTTTGACTTACAACTCTAAGCACCCAATTCTTCTTCCAAGGAGAAATCACTTCACAAAACTCATTATCAGGGATACTCACAAACCCTGACAGAGCTGAGAAAGACTTACTGGCTACCAAAGGGTAGAACTGAAACAAAGAAAATTTTAAACACATGCATTCCTTGTAAACGTATCCATTCACGACCCTTTAAGACCCCAAGCCCTCCAGACCTACCTGTGGAACGAGTAACATTTACTCGGCCATTTGAAACCACGGGTATTGACTACACTGGAGCGGTAAATGTGAGTTTTGGAGACAAAATGGATTCAAAGGAATACAAAGTGTACATTGTACTCTTCACCTGTGCTGCCACACGTGCCATATGTCTAGACATAGTAGAAGATCTGACAGCAGAAGCTTTTATTGCTGCTTTCAGACGATTTTGTGTACACAATTCTGTACCCAAAACTATATGGTCAGACAATGCCACATACTTCAAATCGGGTGAAAGAATTATTCATCAGATTTGTGACAGTGAAACAGTACAAACTCATTTAACCAAACACAACATAACCTGGAAGTACATTCCTGTTAATACACCATGGTATGGTTCAATTTGGGAAAGAAACATACAAACTGTAAAGAACTGCCTTAAAAGACTATTGGGACAAAACATCTACAACTTTTTGAACTCATGACTATTCTGTCAGAAATTGAAAATGTTGTTAACAACAGACCATTAACTTATGTGGGAGATGGTATTAATGAGCCAGAACCTCTCACACCAAACCACCTAATTAAGGGAGAAACAGTAAACATGTTACCAGAATCTGAACATAACAGTACAGAGGATCCAGATTGGGAAATAGGACACAAAGAACTCAACACAAAATACCAACATTTGACACAAATCAAGACTCAATTTATAACAAAATGGAGAGAAGAATACTTAACAAGTCTTAGAGAAAGACATAAACAATTAACAAAACAAAGTTGGAATGATTCAGTCAAAATTGGGGACATTGTGTTGATACATGACAAGACACCAAGACAACATTGGTCAATGGGAAAAGTCTTGGAACTCAAAACTGGTGAAGACGAAGTTACCAGGGTTGTAAAACTGAAAACAGCAACTGGTGAAACCACCAGAGATATCACATTACTATATCCTTTGGAGTGTGGGGCTAAATTAGAACCATTACCCCAAAGGATGGATCAGGATACTATTGGGGAGGAATCTCTCAATGTGCCTGATGTAACTCAGACTAAACCAGACAGGCCTCAAAGAAAGACTGCTTTGAAAGCCAGAAAACTTTTACAAGAAAAAATTAAGACTGGTGACTTATAAACCTTACACAAACTGAGCAAAGTTAAAATGCTTAATAACTTTACTTTAATCCCATAAATTTCCTATACCTAAAGGGAGTCAAACTGATTGACATAACTTTAACTAAACTTGAGAAGTTGGCCTCTTGAACTTTAATATTTAAATAGGTCTTGAGTAACCTCTCTCTCCCTAAATTTCTACTTTATTCTTTTCAATCCATTTCACATGGTTTAAAACACAGTTTGTCAAAAAATTTTGATCTATAACATACAAATTTTTCTCCGGCCCCCCCCAGTATATGGAAAAACTATACGCACTCACAACATGGTATCATATGTGGTACATTTATTTCATAATTAAATATAAATTATTAATTAATTGAATTAAATATCTATACAAAAATGCCTCGGGATTGGCGACATAGCCTATTGGGAATGAAATAATTGAATTGCCATACGTACAAAGAACCTGTATGTATGAATCAGCCTCACATAGCAACAAGAAAACCCAATTTATTGTTTAGTCTACCAAAGGAGTAGCCCAAACAAAAATTTTGCTAGTTCGGCAAATAATACACCAGAACCAAGAAACGGCTCTCAGGGCTGTTTATGTTACAGCGAAGCTTTAAACTGGGAGGATGTCTTTGTCCCCCCTCTAGTTCTGAGTGAATTCCTTATAATATAAAACCTAAGACTATAAAAGGATAGGCCTATTCCTTCAGGGGTTTATATAGTGACTGCCTATATTAATTACCTTAAGTAAATTCGCCGCGTAACTCCATCGTGGCGGCCCTACACCGAAAATGATCGTAACGCCCTACATCGAAACAAACAAAGACCCAGCAAAAATAAGGTGAGGCAATTTCAGTTTTCATTAACATAAGGTTTCGCCAATCCGGGCGCTAAAATTACCGTAATCACTTAAATATAAAACGGTCCTTTAACAACCTACATATTTATAACTCTCTAACGAAAAAGCATAGGGCTTTTGTCGGTAACCCTCCACTGACGTCTGTTGGAAATTTCCAACGGATGAGGGCACAGGCAATCAACCCATAGCCCTATATAGTTTTTTCATACTAGTATTTATATACTGTGTGACAAGAGCGTGCTCGGTAATAGATATACATTACCGATCAACCAACCGAAGAAAAAACCAAGACGACGCTGGTGGAAAAAGCCCCGCGAAAAGGAGAACAAAGGAGAACGAAAACGAGGAACGGGGCGAGAGGACGGAACGAGGGAAGGGAGAAGAACAGACAACGAAGAAAGATCCCCACCAGCAAGTACGCTCTTAACAATTAAACAAGACGGGAAAAGGGACTCTCTAATAACTAGCAGTAAGTGACTAATTGTGTTTTTAACCCAGTTTACGTAGACTCATTAAATTAAGCTGGGTCAGACAACTTAGGCCTACATTGTGGCCTAAGACCCAGCATCAACTCATAGCTTAACAAAGGTAAAGGTAGATTGCCCTAACCTAGTTTGGTGAGGAATCCTACTGTGGACCTCAATTTATCTGCCCGCTCTGGACCATTTCCGGAATCTCTAGGCTGACCCCTCTAGGCTAGACTTGATCTACTCTATAGTTAGACTGGAGATATAAGGGGTGGGTTAATTGTGGACCAATTCATACAGAGCATTTTTCACAACCTATATGCAAAACTTTACATTTGTCTACGTTAAATTGCATCTGCCACTTATCCGTCCACTCCATAATCCTATTTACATCGTCTTGGAGCCTATTTCTATCGTCCTAGTTAACAACCTTACCGCCTATTTTAGTATCGTCCGCGAATTTTGACACATTACTAGTCAATCCTACATCTATGTCGTTAATGTAAATTACGAATAGCAATGGGCCTAAGTCCTAACACTGAACCCTGTGGGACACCGCTACCTACATCCAACCACCCGGATTCACTACCATTAACTACGACCCTCTGCCTCCTAGCACGAAGCCATTCTTCTAACCAGTTAGCTACCTGACCGCGTATACCGTGCGCTTTGACCTTTGCAATTAATCTCCTATGCGGAACTGTATCGAACGCCTTTTTAAAATCTAAATAAATAACGTCAGCCGCTCTATGCCTATCGTATTCGCGCACTATTTCGTTATAAAATTCTAACAAATTAGGTAAACAAGACCTATGGCGTCGAAACCTATGCTGACTACTATTAATCAAATCTCTACTTTCTAAGTGATCAATGATACGATCCCTAACTACGGATTCCAAAAGTTTACCGACAATTGACGTTAAGCTAATGGGCCTATAATTGCTAGCTACTGCGCGGTCGCCTTTTTAAAAAATAGGCGTGACGTTAGCTAATTTGAAGTCTTCAGGAATAATCCCCGTTTCGAGTGACTGATTAAAAATCTTCGTTAAGGGGCCTACGATAACGTCTTTCAAATCTTTCAAATGTTTGGGATAAAAAGCGTCAGGGCCTGGAGCCTTGCTAACTTTTAGCCTATCGATATAATGCGCAATCTCACCCTCGTAAACAGTTATTTCATCCAAAATAGTCTCGCTACTAAATGGAACGATATCGTCCACGTCGGGGACATTATTTACGTCTTCTACGGTAAAAACTGTCGCAAAAAAGTTATTGAAAATACCCGCCATCGCCTGAGCGTCAGAAGCCAAAGCGCCATTAACATCCACTAGAGGGCCTATGTTATCTTTTATCGGCTTACGATTATTAATGTATTCAAAAAACTTTTTTGGATTATGTTTACTATCCGCAGCTATAAGTATCTCTAAATTACGCTTAGCATTCCTAACTGATCTTTTAACCTGACGTCTAAGCTCGATATATCTATTAAAGTTAGCTGCCGTGCCATTACGCTTATTAAGTCTATACGCTCTATTACGCTCGTTTATGAACTCGCCTATTTCCCTAGTCCACCACTTCGGCCTACCATGATTTCTAGCGCACTTGGGCCTACGAGGAATAAACTCCCTTTCAATATTCCTAAAACTTTCTCTAAACGCCACCCAATGCAAATTTGTGTCATTACCCATAAATAAGTTATCCCAGTCCACTACTCTCATCCTATCCGCAAAACTATCAAAATTAGCCCTACGAAAATCAGGGACTTCTATTACCTTACTATCCTTAGTGTTTTCTATCAATAACTTAAACCTAAGAATTTGATGATCACTACATCCTGAACTCTCGCCTACTTCTAAACCTTCGACTATATTCTCGCCGTTCGTCATCACCAGTGGTGGGCACCGTTAACCAGAAAGTTAACTTCGATAACGATAATCCGTTAACCCCAATTTTTAACTCCGATAACGATAATCCGATAATTTTACTACAAAGTTAACGGAAGTTAACGATAATCCGTTAACGATAACTATTTCTTTACTAACATTTAAAAAATCAAGGAAAAAAACTTTAAAACCCATAGAAAATGTTTATTTATGCAAAATCGAACAATAAATAGGTATTTAACTGTATTTTTATCAAGTTCTGGTCAGACAGACTCAGAAGTGCCTGAGACAGAGGCGATCTCAATGTCGAGAACTTCTTCTTGGTGCTCCATGGTTGAAGTTTAAAAGTTGTAGAGAATGCTTGGTAAGAGAGAACTGAACGCTGTCTAGTTGACGATAATACAGAAGAACCTAAAAAAAGTAAAATATCATCGTATAAAATATGTAACTAAACTAATAAAATATTAATTCAAACAAAATAGCAAAATTAATTCAAAATAATATTAATTATTATATATAATATTACGTTATATAAAATATTTTATTTTACTTAACCTTTTTCTGTGAATTTTCAATAGAAGTAATTTTTCTCTATGCAATTATTTTATCTATAAAATATTTTATCTATGAATTATTTAGTCTATAAAATAAAAATACTTTGTCCATGAATTATTTTGTCTATAAAATATTTTGTCTATGTAATATACGCAATTGTTATTTAATTCGACGACAATATTACAATCAGTGAATAAAAACTATTATTCAAATTTTACATACTATATATACTTTTTTAGAGATTTACTAACGCAGTGTAAAACACTTATTCATTAGTCATTACTATAAATTAATTTTTCTCAACCGTACATTTTACCATACGTATCTCCATACGTATTAATATATATATAATATTATAGGACTTTTACTAATGTTAAAAGAACCCTTACCTTCAATAAAAAGCGCACAACCTCCCCTTGCGAGATCTGGAAGCAGACTGAAGTTATGGCGGTTTGAATTCATTCGCGGAGCGGTGATCTTCCGTGAATGACTCCTCGCAGTTAACGTGTTAACGGACTTTAACAGACTAAATATCGAGTTATCGGAAGTTAACTGGTCCGATAACGATAAATGGAAATTAACTTCCGTTAATAGTCCGTTAAAAAAAGTTAACTTCGTTAATTAACTGTTATCGGATTAACGCTTTAGTGCCCAACACTGGTCATCACCAAATCTAAAATATTATCACCGCGCGTTGGTTCGGTAAACATCTGTCGTAAAAAGTTATCTTCCATAAACTCGATCAATCTCAAACCCTCCTCATTACCAGTAAAAGTCTCATAATTAACATTAGGACAGTTAAAGTCTCCGACAATTATACTATTCCGATTGTCAATAAAGTTACCAAGAAGTGAGTAAAATCTAGTATCTGTATCGAGGGGTTGAACGGGAGGTCTATAAACAATAACAAAATTAAAACTAATACTACGCGCCCTAACTTCAACACATATCGCATTAATTGCTGCCGGAAAATCTAACTTAACCTCGATAGTCCTAAGGGAATTACGAATGTACAGCAAAACGCCTCCACCAAACCTATATAACCTATCATTAGTAAAGAGTTTAAAACCCGGTATATCAAGTTCCCCCAACAAGTCCCGAGTCACGGAATTTAACCAAGTTTCAGTTACAATAAAAGATATTTAAGTTATTTTTTACCACGGGCGGGCATTTTAAAATATTTTTCACGTCGGACCCGCGTTCCCCGGACCCACAACGTTTAAAGAAGGCTTCAACCTATACAGCTTTCGCACGTTTTCGTCTATTAACCTACCTAGCCTAGCATTACCTATTTCATTAAAATGCACCCCCATCTTTTATAAAAAGGCTAGGATCACTGAATTCGGACCACAGCTTTACGAAGGGTACATTTTCCTCAGCACAAATCTCTTCTAATTTAACATTCAAAAATATCGTTTTAGACGTAATCCTAAGACCCAAACCGTGCCTAGGGGTAATACCTAGAACTAAAGACCTATCTGACCTCGCCTTTAGGGACCTAATTAACCTCCTATATCTCTCCAAAAGGTCAGGCACTCTCGTATCGGGCCTATACGAGTCGTTGCCCCCTACCATCGTCACCAACATCGAGTGACAGGAGGCAACGTCAATCCTATCCACTTCGTCTCGAACTCCGTCAACCCTGGCCCCTGGGAGACAGACCCTCCTCCTCTTGGTTGGATGCCGTGCAACGAACTCTGCGTCCATATGGCGCACTAAAGAATCCCCAATTAAAATAGTTTTCCCCTCATTCACGTCCCTTTCCAAATGGGCGAAAGGGCTCGAAACCTCGATAGGGGGGGGGGATTCCTATCACCTAACGTACGCGCCCTAGCTCTACCCTTAACTTCTCTAAATCCCTCCCCATCTACTAATCTCGGACTAGCCTTAACCCCTTCCTCAACTCTATCCAACTTTCCCGATAAGCCACCTAAACTAGAAACGAGATTATGCACCTCACCCTTCAAATTACGAACGTCTTCAACGTTAGTATTGGTTCGGCTTTCGTCAACCGTAGCCCTACCCCTGCCTTCATCAAGCGTTGCAAGTCTTTCCGTTACCTCACGTACACTACGTTTTATTTCAACTATTTCCTCCCTTAACTCGCAAAAGAAACAAACTGATCTTTCGGTAACCGCCATAGGACCGCCGTCATAATCTTTAAACTCCGAATACCACCGGTTTACCCCACACCTAGCACACGACGCTTTCTGCAACGGCATCGCGCGTTAAAATTAGTTTATAACCATCACAAGTTAAGTTAAACTAAGCCGGCACGCTATAAAATCTTCTAAATCGCTAAAAACCACTAATATTCAATTACTTAACTATAACAATGTAAATATAAACGCAAGTATATAAAATTCAAAACTTACCAAAAGTAAATGCAAAAAACTTCACTTTTTTCTTACCAAAAGTAAAGTTGTTAGCAATATGCAAAATAGAAGCAATATCAGAGAGCTCAGGAAATGCGTCCGTTCAGTACAGAGTCTGGCTGACGAATGATAGGCAAAAGGCAGAAGTGTTGGCAGAATATTTCAGTAGCGTCTTTACACAGGAGCCTGAAGGGGATATGCCAAGAGTAGAAACCAAGCCAGTACCAGAACTATCTACAATGGGAATAACTAAATCACAAATCAGGAGAGTCATTAAAAAGCTAAAGAGGACCAAATCATCAGGACCTGATGGTTTCCACCCAAGAGTGATAAAAGAAGTAATGGAAGAATTACTAGAACCCCTATTGATCATATTTGAATACTCATTTAATAGTCAGCAAATTCCGTCAGATTGGAGAAGTGCAAACATTACAGCAATTTTCAAAAAAGGAGACAGATGTGAGCGGGTAACTACAGACCTATTAGCCTGACAAGTGTAATATGCAAAACCATGGAATCAATTATAAGAGAAAAGATCATGCAGCACATGAAAGAGAATAATTTATTCAGTAGTAAGCAATTTGGATTTATTTCGGGAAGGTCAACAGTTCTACAGCTTATCAAAGTCTTAGACAAATGGACCCAGTTCTTAGATGAGGGAGTCGCAGTCGACATTGCTTATTGCGACTTCATGAAAGCATTTGATAGGGTACCACATAGAAGGTTGCTGGAAAAACTAAAAAGTTACAATATCACTGGTAGTTTCATAACATGGATCGAGTCGTTCCTCAGTAATAGAAAGCAACGGGTAGTGGTTAATGGTGAAGCCTCCGATTGGAAAGAGGTGGCTAGTGGTATTCCTCAAGGATCAGTTATTGGGCCCCTGTTATTTGTGATATTCATCAACGATCTGCCAGATGTAGTGAAACACAGTGAGATCTTCTTATATGCGGATGACACCAAGGTATTCAGAAAGATAAGTGAAGACGAGGACTGCAGCAAGTTGCAAGAGGATTTGGAGAAGATGAAGCAGTGGTCAGAGAAGTGGATGCTGAAGTTTCACCCTAGTAAGTGTAAATATATGAGGATAGGAAGAGCAGTTGCCCAGAATAAGAAATATGAAATGTATGAGGAAATGAGTGAGAGTAATTCAGAGAAAGACCTTGGAGTTATAATTGATAGTAACCTCAGATTCGAAGAACATTTAGCAGAGAAAATAAATAAGGCAAATAGGTTAGTAGGAATAATACGCAGAACATTTGTGACCTTAGACGAAGAAATGTTTAAATCATTATACAGTGCACTTGTAAGACCTCATCTAGAATATGCCAACCAAATATGGTGCCCATACAAGGTAAAGGATATTGAGGCCTTAGAAAATGTCCAACGGCGTGCCACAAAGCTAATCCCGTCATTGAGAGACCTACCATATCAAGAAAGACTTAAGAAATTAGATTTACCAACGTTGGCATATAGAAGATCTCGAGGGGATATGTCAGAGGTGTTCAAGATTACGTGTAACATCTATGATAAACAAGTATGCGAAGACCTATTTACGATTCAAGACAACACAATGACAAGGGGGCACGCCAAGAAGATCTACAAGGAGAGACCAAGGTTAAATTTGAGGAAATACACGTTCTGCAGTAGGGTCGTGAACACCTGGAATAGTCTACCAGCCTCATTAGTTGACTCAGATTCGGTTCTGAGCTTTGAGAAGAAGTTGGATAGAGTGTAGGCCCACCAGGAACGCAAATTTGATTACAGAGCCGACATTCTTTGTACTAATCTCGACCGCCACCAGACAGAACACATAACCGAAGGTGAAAATTCGGAGCTGGAGTCACAGGCTTGATGGCCTCTTCCAGAAGACTTCTGTGAGAATCTGTGAGAATATAATTCTTTATTCTTAGCTCCCGTGAAGATAACCTTAGGACCTGCCCCACCTTCTCGGCAGGAAAAACTCCAGTGGTTAAGTTTGATAAAAAATCATAAAAGGTATTGGCATTTGGCTATTTTTTAGTATCTTGTATAACTTACTCAGAGGTGAAGCAAGTGTACAGTAATTTCGGCCCAAGGATAGTCTCCGCAATTCTCTGACCAACTTGGTTCATTCAGGCTATTGTTAGTGTCTTGTTAGGCTCGCACAGGGAGAAAAGAGAAAGGGAAAAAATAGCGAAGAAATTTTTTTTTTGAATTTCAAGGTTAATGAAAATAAAGCAGCAACATTATTTATACGGGCAAAAATACCCGTCCTACGCGGGCTATTCTTCGAGCGAGGTAGAGTTTAACATTTACAATTAGCTCACGAATCACTTAAATTTTAAATGCAGCTTCATGGATTTTACGTGAGGCTCACGAAGCATTTAAATTTCAAATACAACTTGTCACTTTTTTTTTAACCTATCATGGCTTCTGATGGGTAACTAAAATTTTGATGGCTGCATTCTTTTCTAAATTTATTGACAACTTGATTTTCTTCATTCCACAAAAATGTTTGAAACTTTAAAAGCGTGTTGGGAGTTGGTTTATTTTAAGGAAATTTTAGTAGTTCAAAATTTTGAAATTTAAGGGCTTCCTGTTTTAGCATATAATTTTGGGGGATAAATTGGGGGTAAATTTCTTTTGGGACACCCTCTCTGAAAAACAGTTGCTGGAAACATTCCAGGAATCCCACAGGGTGTCGTCATCAAGTTTCATGAAAATCGGTTCAGCCGTTTGAATCTGAAAAGAAGACAGCAGACAGACAGACGGACATGCGTGAATTATGGTACGAGTATGATGATGATGATCAATTATGCATCCTAAAATAGCACTAGCACAGAAAGTTGTTCAGTTTGATAATTTGAACGTAATAAGTTTCCTTTTATCTACAGAAAATTACCAGAAGAAAATAATTATATACTTGATGGAGGTACTTTACTTTTTGTTTTCCCCACTGCAACAGGAAAAGCCGACTCTGCCAAAACAAACTCTAAAACCAGAAAAAGCAAATGCATTCACAGAAACGCTAGAAAACAAAAATAAGGAAAAATAAAGAAAATAGGGAGAATAAAACTCCAATTAGTTTTGATTTTATTTTCAATTTGATTTGGAAATAAAGGTTAATATGCAGCAAATACCCCACCTCGAGTTCATAATTTTTGATGTTAGCATTCGGTAGTATACGGCAATAGAATAAATTTGTTGAAAGCTAGACTCCCGCAATTCAAAATTAACGAAATTATTGATTTTTGAAGTTTTAACCATTTTTTGTTTCGCGACCTGCCAGCAGGCATAAGACATCCTCGCTCTCAGACAATTTTCTGGAAATGTGTGGACGACCAATCACAGTGCACCTTTTTTTAACCAATAGTAGGCTATTAAACACTCAAAAACAACCATGCCTTAATGAACCAATGACAGCTAATTAGGAATTTTAAAGCTATTAAACACTCAAAAACAACCACGCCTTAATGAACCAATGACAGCTTTTCCGTTTAGTCACGGAAAAACCTCTGCCTTTGATACAGCTGAGGTCTTTCTTTCTTTTTTAATTTTTGTCGCGTAAACATGTGCAGTGTGATTTGTGAAAGTTGTGACCTTAGGCTACGTTGAAGTGTTGAAAATGTTAGGAGACGATTCACGAGCGGTTCACATTTTTCAAGAACATGGTGTAGTTCCCCGTACGCGAAACTGTCCAGAGTGTTCCCAGCCCCTTTATTTCCGTAGTGACCGAGACGTTTTCGTGCGTAAACGCACATTTCCAAAAAACAAGCAGAGTAGTTTGTTTCCGTGCAAATTTACGGGCCCAATATTTCTCTTCAAGGGCACGTGGCTAGCGAAGTCACACATTCCGGCAAGTGTTAATTTAGCTTTCATAAGCGTTTTCTTCCGAAAACATTTTTCCCAATCCTACTGTGAGCAATACCTACAGTTAGCGCCGCAAAATAACCCCACCTCGAGTTCATAATTTTTGATGTTAGCATTCGGTAGTATGATGATTGGTTAGGTGCAGTATATCAAAGTTAGGTCAATTGAATGCCCAGTTAGGTCAACTGAATGCCGGGTTAGGTCAACTGAGTGCCCAGTTAGGTCAACTAAATGCCCGGTTAGGTCAACTGTACACCCTTGACGATTGGTTAGGTTAAGTCATGATATTTTCGTTAGTTTAACGATTTTTTTTTTCGAAATCTCTTCATTTTGGTTAGGTTAGGTTAGGTTAGCAATAACAGTAGCGAAATTTAGTTATTAGGGTGTGTTTTCATGTGCTTTATTCAGAAATGCTACTCATTTGCCCCATGTTTACTTGAAAATAAAACGACAAAAAAAAACGATTTTTTTCGTACTTTCAATTAAATGCGGCACAAATGAGTGGCATTTCTGAGGAAAGCACATGAAAACACATCCTAATAACTAACTTTCCTACCAAAAGTCGAGGTGGGGCTATTTGCTGCATATTTACCAAATAAATTTGGCATGTACGAATATAATGAGTGAAGAACATTAAATCTGACTTGGGCCTTCATACTACATATTAATACTTTGTGTAGATTATTTGTACTCCAATTTGGTTTTAGTTACTTTAATAAGATCAATTAGATATGTTTCTTTTAAATCTATACACTATTTTATACAGGCGAACAGGGGTAAAAAAAAAACCTCACTCTGAAGGCAAGTCTGAGAAGGTTGACGGTTTCGTATGTGGAGCTATGAAGATGGGAGCGGGAACAGAGGCAAAAAATGGCAAAAAGGCAAAAAGCCAATTTTGTGGGTCTTAAGTTTGTCCATTTAATGTCTTAAGAGAATAATTGTGCGAGGTTTGTTCATAGAAGTATGGAAGTCGTTGGGGGAAGAAGGACTGGATATATTGTGGAGGATAATGACTGCAGTTTTTGAGACCGAGACGATACCAGAAGAATGGAGGGAAAGTAAATTGGTACCAATTTACAAGCAGAAAGGAGACATCCAAGAGTGTAAAAATTACAGAGGAATGAAGCTTATATCTCATACCATGAAGATCTGGGAAAGAATTGTGGAAGCGAGACTGAGAGAGGAAGTAGCGATCTCTGATGAGCAGTTTGGTTTTATGCCAGGAAGAGGAACAACGGATGCAATATTTGCACTTCGACAATTATTAGAAAGGTACGGAGAAGGAAGAAAGGAGTTACATCTAGTGTTTATAGACCGAGAAAAAGCGTATGATAGAATTCCAAGGCAGGAAGTGTGGAGATGTTTAAGAGACAGGCGGGTATCTGAGAAGTATTCAGACTGATCCAAGATATGTATGAGGGAGCTATTACAAGAGTGCGAAGTAGTATGGGAGAGATCGAGAAATTTGAGGTACGAGTTGGTCTACACCAGGGATCAGCGCTGAGTCCGCTGATTTTTGATATTGTGATGGATGTGATCAACAAAGACGTGATAGAGGAGGCTCCATGGACCATGATGTTTGCTGACGACATCGTGCTGTGCTCAGAAACAAGAGAGGGAATGCAAGAGACATTAGAGAGGTGGAGAGTAGCTCTGGAAACTAAAGGACTAAAAATAAGCAGAGAAAAGACCGAGTATATGAAATGTGCACCTAGAGACGAACAAATAAGAAGCGTCATGGTCCAGGAATTTATTATAAGGAAAGTTAAAAGTTTCAAGTATCTGGGATCAATCATAGAGGAGAAGGGAGACTTGGAAGGAGAAATAAACAGCAGAATTCAAGCTGGCTGGAAAAATTGGAGAGGTATCGGGAGTATTGTGTGATAAGAAGGTAAATGTGAGGATGAAGGGAAAACTGTTCAAGACAGTAGTAAGACCAGCACTACTATATGGGGCAGAAACATGGCCGATGAAAAGAAGCCTGGAAAAGAAAATGGAAGTGGCAGAAATGAAGATGCTCCAATGGATGTGTGGAGTGACTAGGAGGGATAGAGTGAGGAATGATTTAATAAGAGGAAAAACAAAAGTAACGGAAATCTCCAAGGCACAGGAAAGGAGATTGAGATGGTATGGGCATGTCAGGAGGAGGAGGAGGAGGAGGAGGAGGTTGTTTGTTCATAGATTTTGAAAATTAATGATAGTTTACGCTAAAACAAAAAAAAAAAAGGCAGCGTCTGTCTGCATGTTGCTAAAGGATACCTAAGGCAAACTTCTACTTTTTATATTTTGGAATTGTAAAAGTACTGTATTTATTTTATTAATATAAAAGGTTAATTAATGAGAGTACAGCATTTTCACGCTTCGTATTATCTTCTTCTAGATGTCTGTTTACTATGAAGGTTGATTAAAAAATGGTAAACTGTTCGACAAGCAACTCGCCGGACCCCATTTCCAATTTCGACTGGGTTCAAATGAAGTCATCAAAATGTAGGACATTGATATACAGGGTATGAAAAGTAAGAAGCAAAAGTAGAATCACAACCCCCACCAAATATGGCTTATGGCAAAAATGGTGCTCCTTCCCCTATTCTCCTAAATTCCTTTTCAGTATTTAAATTTGAACTGAAAGCTGTCAATTGAATGTATTTCAAGTGCTACTCATCCTTATTAAAATTCACTAGTTTTAGTAATCTACAAATTTTCCACGCTCCTTGGATCAATTATAATTATCGCATGGATAAGAATTGTCTTCAGAAGTTTTTTTTTTAGTAGGTTTTAAATCAGTTTTTGGAACGCAAAGATTTGAGGTTTGTCATTAAAAAAAATTAAATTTTTCTTACTCAACTGTTGAAGTTAATAAAAGTTTGATAAAATTCTGAGAATTTTAACCACCAAAAATAATTTTGCCTTTTGTGTTTTGCCTTCAGACTGATACAAAAAAAATTATAAATAAGCACTATCTAAAAGTAGCTCACCGATATCACGTTTTTCAACCTGAGTTACGGTTTGTACATTGATTACGTACGTGGCGTCTGCAAGTGGGAAGGTAAAAGAGGATTGGGGCGAAATTGTGGGTCAGAAGGATGTTTTCTGTGAAAAATCTAATTTAACTCCTTGATCAGAGAGACCGTACAGGTATAACACCAGACAGTAAAACTGTACATGTGCGTTCTCGGATTTTTGTTGTATTTGCCAATTTCTGAGAAAACTCACCCAAGGGGAGGTGATCAAGCCACAATCAAAAGGTTGCAGTGGAAAATCCCGCAATGAGAACGGGAATGAGATTCTCCTTTGTCTTTATCCAAGAATAAGTATGATGGTGGAAAAGTAAATTTAACAGTTTCGGTCAAAGTCGCGCTCTCAAATTTTTAAACCTGTTACAGTATGAATAGTTTGTGTATAGTATAGAGGCGTAATGTATTTCTCTTTATAAAACGTTCAATAATTCCAGTAGACCTTATATTTAGAAAAGAATGAACATGCTCTACGTTCAAGTAAAAGATAATTCTCACGATCTATGTAATTTTAAGGATAAAAAGCAAATTTAATATTGGTTACAAGTACCCACTTCACATTTCCAAAGTGGATAACACAATATATTAATACTACAAACTTAACAAGGAATGGATAGCTTATTTTCAGTGTTTTAGCTTCCAATTTAAGTATCAATTTCAAGATCAGAAATTGGTGCAGTCTGAGAAGGAAAAACTAGACTTGCTAATCCTCGGCTTCACCATCCTTTCAGATACTAAGCTGCATGGTACTTTCAGTACACTCTTAATTCATTTTTTCTACATTTTCCTCGTCGAGTTGTTGAAGTGACGAGGTTTGTAGGAACCTTTATAAATTTATCCGACGCTGAATTTGAATGAAGGCAATCTTTAGTAGATTCAAAGGTGAGAAATGTATGGTATTCCTGCTTGGATATGCTTGTACTGGATACTCGTCTTCGTTGTATGTTCGCATCACCGACTTGGTCCACTGCTTTTGTTTCTTTCCTGCAAAATTGGACTTTTAAGAATGCTACTGTCACAAAAGTAATCGTACATATATTATTTGAAAGCCCAATTCCCACTTTATGCAAGTGTCTTGGAGTTAACACAAATATTTCATGTAAATGTCCCTCCAATATCCAATTAATTTCCGTTTTACAGCAGGTAAGAAACAATATAAAAGTGAAATGAATATTTGATCAATAAAAAACTCCACTTCCGCGCAGTGTCAGTTTAAGACAGTGGGGACAGGGATACGAACGCTAGGTACGTTCAGGAGAACAATGAGCCTATGAAGGAACTTTCTGGGACGCACAAACCAGATAGAACTGATGTCGGTGCCCGCAGTCGGACTGATGCGAATCAGGGAATTTACGTACAGGTAGGTTTCGTTATACACGGTACCACTTTATGCGGAATCGTTTTTACACTTTAAATTATGTAGGGAACGAATTCATTTCACGCGCTATATCAACCGATATTACGCGTTCCGCCCACAACCTCGGTGCCCAGTAAGCTGACTTCAGGCCCTTTCTTAGGTTACAGCACAATATTAATTATATGCGGGGGTTAAACTAAATTTTTTATGTTAAATATTTTTAAAACGAACGGTAAACTTTTCATAACTATATGCATGGTACAAATGATAAGGACGAATATAACTGAAATATCGCTCTGTACGAATACTTATGAGCGCCACTGTAAATGCAGCAAGGGGTTTACGTGAAAGTGTATTTAGTGCCAGCAATTATGTACGGATGCGAGACGTTCGTTTGGCAGAATAGTTCACTTTTAAAGTGAGTGAATGAGAAGTATGATGGGTAGAAAATGGACTGATTGTACAAGAAATGAACACGTTTATAAAAAACTTCATCTTGGATTTAGTGAATCCGGGCTAACGACATCTGATCGACTTGGCATAAAAGTTAGACGGACGTAATTAATAAACGTGGTAGAAGAGATAATGAGCAACAGAGAAATGGAAGTAGTTTGTGAGGTGGGTTAGATACGTTAGTCTCACCTGACGTTCTATTAGAGGTGTAGCCTTAACCTTACCACGAAAGATAACACTGGATCCTTGGAGGTTGATACAATACTTTATTCTTTGTGCGTTTGTAATTGATTCGAATGTGTTCAGTCCCGAGTTCAAGCGTCGTGTTCACCCGAAGGAGAATGGGCAATTAATTATAAGGTTACGTTATAACAAGTTTAGTGAAACTACTTACACGATGAATTTTACCCTTGAAAATACTGGTAGTACCGTTTTTAAATATGCTTTGAGAATTTCTTCCCGATCTAAAAGATAATAGTAATTACTTTATCCAAGGAACGTAGAAAAAGGGTTGATCCTTGAAGTACTCTTCTCCGTCTTTTAGAGAGTCAGGGAGCTTCTCTCCGAGAGTTTCAGGTAGAATTAAACACACAAACCCTCCACAGAAGCTAATTAGGCCAAGTATTAAATATGGCAACCAGTAATGGAATTTTGACTGAAAAAGTAATAATTCTTCATTAATTCCAAAATGTAACAAACGATTATAAATAAATTATAAATAAATGACAAAAAAGCTTGCATTACTGGAAAATTGAGGATTTAAATATGAAACTTACTAAATAGACAATATATGGGGACACAAATGCCATTCCCATACCAACTGTATGAATTGCTCCCGAACCCTGGGCCCTTCCGACGGTTGGCAGCACTTCTACGATGTACTGCAAACCAACATTAATAGATATTGTAATTAAAAACCGCCCAGTAACTGCTAATCCAAGTATGAGAGCTGTCTCACCTGTATAAAGAAAAAGAAATACTGGAGTGGATAACGACCATGTTCATTTAAGATAAATAATTTCAGTTCCAGAAAAAAATGTTCATTATTATTTTTCATATACGAATGCCTATCCAGTAACTTATTTTTAAAGAACGTATATACACATTAATGCAAGAAGTTTATATGATTAGCCTATCTGAACTATTTTATTTTTTGATACATGTAAGTATTATAAAATCAAATCAGGAAATAAGATTTGGTAGGTGCTACTGTAGTATGCGGTCTACCTACGATTCGGCGGTCTACCCTTTAATTATAGTTTCTTATCTTTTATTATTAGGTTAATTGTACGCCCTTGACGATTGGTTAGGTTAAGTCGTGATATTTTCGTTAAAACTAACGAAAATATCACGACTTAACCTAACCAATCATCAAGGGCGTACTGTAGTATGCGGTCTACCGTTAATTATGCGGTAGTAGTATGTTTAACTTCTTTAATAATTCCTTAATTGTGTAAATTAAATTATAATTCCTTTCAATTCATTTTCAATTCCTTTTAAATATTTTGAACGGTAGACCGCATACTACAGTATAAACTTAACGGTAGACCGCATACTACAGTAGCACCGATTTGGTACTTGTAGGTTATCCCCCCCCCACCAATTTTGACAGAATATTTTCGTTAAAACTAACGAAAATATCACGACTTAACCTAACCAGTTATCAAGGGCATACAGTTGATCTATTATTAATTATAACAGTTTGTTTCTGGAATAGTATTTACTATTTACTAATAGATCAACTGTACGCCCTTGATAATTGGTTAGGTTAAGTCGTGATATTTTCGCTAGTTTTAACGAAAATATTCTGTCAAAATTGGTGGTGGGGGGGGGGGAGATAACCCACAAGTACCTACGATTTTACAACTAATGTTCAAATATGCGTTTGTAACTAATTAATGATGAGTAAGTTTGCTTACTTTCACGGACGAACATTATTGTAATGGTAACCAGCCCTGATAAAACTAAGCTCCAAACAGTGGTGTGTCTCCTTCCTACCAATTCCATGCTGAAAATAGTTAATAAATCCCCCGGGAATTCTACGGCCCCCATTAAAGTAAAGCTGATGAATATATTGGTGCCGATGCTTTCGGTGTGACGAACATGACCGTCGTATGTCAAGAAGATCGAAATCCTGGAACGTGACGAACACAGTGTAGGTATACTGTATAATGTATATCGACTGTGCTACGAATAAAACATTATTTAACGGTTAGAATCTCGCAGAAAATAATTGTTTAAAGTTCTATGAATAACTTCTACGTGTGCAACATACGAGAATTAAAATAAGTCTATCTCAGTGGATGAGCTGACCAAATTTTTATTTTTATTTTTACTTACAGTTTTAAATAGTTTGCAATTTTGACCGAGTTTCACCCCAAAAGTTTTACTTTGACTTAACTTTCAATTCTGATAATTTTTATTAATTTTTCAGTTTTGACTTCAGCTTTGACTACATTTAAATATTGACCTCAACCTTCATTTTCCTCCTTACTTTTGAATTTAAATTTGTTCCAGCAAAGCTACAATGCAAAACTAACTTCAAACATAAAAACGGACAGAACCAGTAAAAAACAAAAATGAAATTCATAAATCAAAATTAAAAGTGGAAGTTCAAAGTTGTCTCTTAAAAACAGTTTCCACACCCGAGATGGAGAGGCTTAAATGGCGCAAAACGTATCACCTTTGATCTTTAAAAAGAATTTAAACAGTAGTTCCCCAGAAATACTTTCAGTAAATGTGAATAGTTTACTTCACTCTTGACCATCAATGCTGAAAAAAGTAACATGTGATATTTTAAACAAGTTTCACAGTAGCTATAAATTGCATAATATTTTATAAAATTAAATAGTAAAAAGGTGGATGAAAGTACTTAAGGAATTTTACTCGAAGTTAACGACGACAGTGTAAAACCTATAACAGCTAGTTAGTTCGCCTCCACTTTCAAACGGTTTTGATGTTAGCACTTCCGCTCAGTGGAGCTGGAGCCGGAGCTTTTAGCATTACGCTGCACATATGAAAAATAAGACGCCAATGACATGCTGATGACACTACTTCCGAGGAGCCGATGGATCCGAGCCCTTCTGAAAATTTCAGAGTTCACACTTTCCTTGTGATTACTGACCAGCTGCTCACACCTCTACATCAGCGCAAGACTGCATATCACCAGATTTCAAAGGACTTTGATTTTCTGTCATCGTTGGCCAGAAATGATACCGATAAACTGAAGAATGATGCTGACAAACTGATCAAGAAATATCCAAATGGTCTGGAACCTTACTGTGTGGACGAATATCTGCAATTTTCGCACTTTTTTACTCATATCAACATTGACACATGATGATGCAGTACATCAAGTCACACCAAAGAGTGGAGTCCACTTTTTCAAATGTCACAATTGCTCTCTGGAACTTTTTATTTTGTGTGTGAGAGTTTGCGAAATCGATTTTTCAAAGCTTGCCTTGACCAAAACTCGGCAACGCTAAACTATGAACCAAGATCGAGTAAATGCTTGCTTTTCTGTTAATTAAGCATGAGATCACAAAGTATCTCCAGTTCACAGACAAATTTGCTTCAGAAAAATCCCGAAAGCAAAAATTGTAATTTTTAGTTGCTTCTTTTCCTGTTTTTGTTCTACAAAAGTACCAAAATTGTGTATTTCAATATTGAAAATGTAATATGATGGTGCATATAGCTTTTGGCATTTAATGTGCTTGCTTCGAAATTTAGATGAACAACATAGATCAATCATAGAACCAGTATTAAAGAATAACGCCTACTTTGCCCACCCAGAAAATATACTCATATCAATGGTAACTGACAATAGACTAGAAATTAGGGAGCAAGCTATTCAGAAAATCATCCTTTCAAGAACAGGATTTTCAGGTACCAGAAACTTTGAGTTGCCTCGAACCCTCAATTTCCAATCTACTGACTACACCGAGATGATCGATTGGCAAAAAGAGATTATTACTCCTCCACCGCTGCTAAACAATTTTAGCGACGATGAGCTACTACAGGCTCGATGTAAGCCACTGGAGATAGCTTCTTTTCCATGCCACAGTCAAAGTGTGGAAAGGGCAGTGAACCTAGTAACAAAGGTATGTCAGGAAAGAATAGAATATGACAACCGTCAAAAGTTTATCTTAAACTCATTAGAACCAAGGCGAAAACTGCCCAAGTTTGAATGGAAGGCCCAATGGTATGAGTAAGAAACATATGAAATAAAATTTCCTAATGATGTTAAAAATTTCTTCCCTTTTGATGTGATAAGGAACAATGAAAAAGCGAATTGAATTTTAGCACATTTATTATGCCTCTAATTTTTTCTTCTGAATATATTGTTGTATTTAATTAATTTTCCTAATTACTGTACATTATTAAATAAAATATTATACGTTAATAAAGATTTATGTCATCAAAAAACCTGAATGTGGAGTAAATGGAATATTCTTCAATATTGGTCGAAAAGTGAAAAATCGTGCCAGGGGGGGTAGGAGGCTTTAAACAGCGAAAATAATTTATGAGGGGGTTTCTGTGTTCCATTCAAACCCCTCACAATATGTACCTTTTCAATATAAAATTTCGACCCGGCTGGGTACATATTTGTTAGCAATAACGGGTTTAATCCGTCTCCCTATGTCATTCTCTCTGGTATACACGGTTCTACTGAAAAATATTTTTACACTTAAACGTTCAGCAGGTGGGCTGAAGTAGTCATATTTTTAAATTAATATTGGAAACAACAAATTCAATTAATTATTTTATCATATGAAAGGGCCCCAGAATTCTAGTTGGCGTAGGGCCCCTTGGTAGCGTAATCAGTCGGGTCATGTTCCATTATAACATGTAAATAATTTTATTATCTTATATTTTCTGAACAGAAAATTTTAAGCCATTGAGTCCTTAACAGTAAATATAGTCTCGCGAGCAACTTAGATTTTGAGTGCAGCAATCGCTAGTCGCTACAAACTCTCCCAAACCCACTCGTTTTTTGGAGGGTGGGGGAGTACTTATAAACTCCTCATAACTTCCCAAAATGTTTTCCCTTTGAGAATTTAGAATTTTAACTATTTACACCTTAATTCAGTATTTTCAGTAAAAAAAAATAAATGAAAGGTTAGGCTAAAGGTTTCAATTCTTAGTTCTAGTCTTTGTGACAGCTCATATTCTATTTATATAGGTGGAATATCGTGCACGAATCCACACGATTTTTCATGATGCAAAAATCACCCCCACCAGGGTTTGAACCAACTACCTTCTTATTCAAGAGGTGGTGGGTTTGGACCTTTTCCAGTTTGTGTACCGTTTTTCATATAATTTATTTTTGATTGGTCATACAACCGCCGTCGATTATAACAACTTTTTAAGAGAGGTAAGTTCTTGATAACCTAACCTAACCTAACCTTCTGTTTTACTCTATGCTGTGCCTAACAGAAGCAAAGAAACACTAGAAAGTTGCATAAAAGCCAACATTCTGCCTGGATCTACTATTAATTATTAGTGATATATGGAAATCTTACGATCAAATTGATAAAATCCCATATTATAACTTTCGTCACTACACTATAAATCACTGAAAATTTTGTCGATCCAGCGACCGGTGCCCACACTCAGCAGATAGAGAGCACCTGGAGTAGAAAACGGTACATAAACTGGAAAACGTCCGTGGGTTTGAACCCTTGTGGGGTCGATTTAATATATATATATATATATATATATATATATATATATATATATATATATATATATATATGTGTGTGTGGTGTGTGTGTGTGTGTGTGTAGTAAACTATAGCAATAAAGTGCACTGTATGACTGTATAATCAAACTACAATTTTCTTCTCTAGCATAGATAAATTAGCATGTGGAACATTAGTTAGGTTAGTTACTACTCAGTAGTACTAGTTACCTTGAAAATGGCAGTTTTCTGTGAATGTTGAAGTACTTACATTCATACCATACAAGCTAATCATAGTTATTCAGGGTAGAAGGCTACGAACCATTATCCATATATATTCGTTATAGAAAATTATAGAAAATTACAAAATAAACAATAAACTTAAACCTTTGCAAAATATTTTAATATCTACGCTCCACACTAAAACCAGTATGCAAGTCAACATGGCAGAGGAAGGAAACAAAAACAGAAACCCATGCATAAAATGTGCATTAGACTGCAGCCTACATGCATTAAAATGTGATGAATGCAGACTATGGATACACTACAAATGTAGTGAACTACCTATTTATTTCCTACTCATCCTTCAAAATTCAAAAAGGAAATTCTCATGCTTTAAATGTGCTCGTCAAATTTGCGATGACTATGACAGACAATTTGAAGAGCTTGAAGTAGAAGTGGCAGGTGAGTTACAGGAGGAGGAAATTATCATTGCAAATGCAGAGCTTGCTGAAAAAGTGAGAAAACCCTCAGGATGAGACCCTAGAGAGAGGGACACTGCAAGCAAACAGGGCACCAAAAGAGACAAAACAAAAACAAGAACAGGAAATAGACACTAAGACCTTCAACAAAGTGAACAACCCCACTGTACATAGTCACCAAAAAGCCAAAAGTGAAAACAAGAAGCCAGTATGCAAGTATTACAGGAGGGGCTTGTGTAAATATGGACTTAAGGGAAGAGAATGCCCATTTGCTCACCCACCACTCTGCAAAAAATTTATACACGATGGGAATGGCATTTTGGATGTAGATCCAGTGCAAGATGTCCCTATTTTCATCCCCAAATTTGCCAGAGCTCATGGTGGGAAAGAAGTTGTTTTAAAGAGAACTGCAATCTGGCCCACCTGAAGGGAACAATCCGATTCCAACCACATCAAACTCAACGGAGAGAATACCAGGATAGTGAGCCTACTATCCCTCAGCTATTTGGCCCAAGGGGTGCAAGAAAACCCAAGACCAAATACCATTCCTGCACCCAGATCTTATGCTGATGTAGCGGGTCCAGGTAAGCCCACTGGTGAAAATAGTACAGCAAGCAACCATGAAACCCCATTGGGGTTTTACCACCTCATAAAACAAATACAAGACATTCAAAGCTCACTTGGGCTCCTCATACAAAAGCAAACGAGAACCCCAGCAGGAACCCTTCAAATGCCCTATATGTGGGAGATGAAACAAATGGCTCCACAAATGTATCAATAATTTACTTAAACATCCAGGGCCTTTACCCAAACTCAAACCATACCAAAGTACCTTACCTAAAGAGCCTAGTGGAACACACTACTAGCACAGTTATAGCCCTCACAGAAAAACACCTGAACCCCATGATCATGAGTAGTGAAATTGGCAAATTGCAATCAAAGGGTACACCACCCATAGATGTGAAAGAGAAGACCGTCTAAATGGTGGTGTCCTGATGTACATCCCTGAAAACATTCAAAGTGAACTGCTCATGGCATACTCAAATGGAGCCTGTGAACTCCTAATCATCATGCTCAGCATAAATAAAGAAGACATAATAGCCAGAGCTGGGCACTTGCGGCATATTGCGGTACTGCGGTACTGCTGCACTACCAAACCGGTACCAAACCGGTACGCGGAAATTTGAATGCGGTAGCGGTACTGCGGTACTTTCAGCGATCCTTTGCGGTACTGCGTTATGGGGGCCCGGGGTGGTAGTGCGGTGGTACCGCAAGTACCGCAGTACCGCAAAATATGCCGCAAATGCCCAGCTCTGCATAATACTAGTGAATATATCTATAGCCCCCCAGATAGCTCCCATCTAGAGCTCACTGAAGTTCTGGAAAAAATCAGGCAATGCCCAGCTATTGTAGACTCAACAAGAGACTTAATCATTACAGGAGACTTTAATCTCCCAAATTGCACCTGGAACCAATATGGTGGTATGAAATCAGGGACAAAAAGGTCCAATTCAAAACACCTGAATGAGTTTATGGAAAAACTGCTCCTACAGTAGTACAACATGTCCACTGCCCAACTAGAAAAAATAATATCCTAGATTTAGTGCTGACAAATAATGCAACTACAATTGACCACATTGTTATAACACCAACTATACACTCCGACCACAATGTCATGCACATATTCACAAACTTGTCCCTCCACAAATGTAAGCAAGACCCATGCCAAACGAACTTGCCATACTCTGACCTAAACCTGCACAAGTCAGACTGGACATCAATAAATAACTGTCTGGGAGAAATAAACTGGGAAGATGAATTAGAAAACCTAAAGCCAGAAGAATGCTGGAGTAGAATACAATACCTGCTGTCATCAGCATTATACAAACACACACCAAAGAAAAACGATAGTGCACAGAAGCACTGGACAAAAGAGCACAGATACAGAAGGACACTTATGAGAAAGAGAACAAAGCTATCTACTGTAAACAACTGACAAAGCAATTAAGTGATACAAGACATAGTAACATCCGGAATCAGATACTGATGTTAGAACTTAAAATAAAGGAGTCAACCATAAGAGAGAATATTGATAATTGTTAGAAAATCTAGAAGAGGAAGAACCATTGTTGTCCCAAGGCGATATGATGACTAAGCTGATTGATGCAGCATTGCTTGTATATATTAAGTTAAGGTGTATATATATCCATCTCATAATTGTAAGGTTAGTGAAAAATTAACTTAATTTAGAGCTAGCATTTTTGAGCTCTTGTGGCATCATTGTTTGGTCACACTGTTGGCATCATTTTGGGGCGCTGCGCGTTCTTTCTACTCGTTTGTGGGATGTCGTACGTACAGGGTGTGGTCTGTTAGAGAGCTCTCTTGCAATTCAGTTTGGTTGTTTAGATACAAGATTGTTGCATCGTGCAATAGTCCAGGTTGCGTTGTTGTTGCAAGGTTGAGAAAGAAGACCATAAATAGTACCCCTTTTGTTTATATTAAATTCATGTAACAAAGGTCTAAGGTAGGCCCGCATCGAGTCAGCAACCCTGAGGTAGGACCTAATAGGATCTCAAATCCGTAAGTTTTAATGTTAGCTTAACTTGGGCTGTAGGTAGCACTGGCCCTTTAGAATTTGGCCGTTCACGGCTCAGCTGGGATTTTGAACCCAACAAATAAATAAATTAACATGGTCCTTCAGAACCGGATTCTACCCCAAAACTGAGTCAGTGACTATTTTTCGGCAAAGTTCTGATTGTGCAAATTGTAGCCCAAGTTAGGCCTAGACGGGTTGAGTATTATTGAATTAAGTCCCAGGGTAGAAAGTTTGGTCGCCCAATTGCGAAACTTGGCCAGTCGTCTGTCGTTGTTTTTGGCCTACATTTTACCGGTTTGGTTAATTTTGGGTTATTATTGAATTAAGGTCCCAGGGTAGAAAGTTTGGTTGCCCAATTGCTAAACTTGGCCAGTCGTCTGTCGTCGTTTTTGGCCTACATTTTACCGGTTTGGTTAATTTTGGGTTATTATTGAATTAAGGTCCCAGGGTAGAAAGTTTGGTTGCCCAATTGCGAAACTTGGCCAGTCGTCTGTCGTTGTTTTTGGCCTACATTTTACTGGTTTGGTTAATTTGGGTTATTAATGAATTAAGGTCCTGGGGTGGAAAATTTGGTATTCCATACTGGTGTTTGGTTAGTACCCCACCCAGCAATTCAGTTTATTTGAAAGTAAAATTTGCGTTTGATCAGTTTGGTTAAGTATTTCTGCCAATTCAGCTCATTTGGTATTGAGCCCAATTGTTGTTTGCATTGAAGATGAGTGCATCTGAATTGAACAAATTTATAAAAAGGAGAAGCGCCTACAAAGGTCTAATTACAAAGGTCATTGCCACTATAGATTCTGCCATAGAGCAAGAGGATTTACGCTTAGTGACTGCGCAGCTTTCCATATTAGAAACTAAAAAGGTTGCTCTAAGTGAGGTAAATGTTAAAATTGAGGCTCTTATAGAAGAGGATGAAATAGAAAATAACATAATTTACTTTGAAGAGATTATTTATTGATGATATAATTAAAGTAGGCCTCCGAGCAAAAGAGTTTAGCAGCTCAGTACAGTTAGAGACCAGGTCTAATAATGAAACACAACACTCAACAAATGATGTTTGTGAAGTTAAGGTTAACAGATCTGTAGTTCAATTACCGAGGTTTGTACTCAAAACATTTTCTGGGAGTATTCAGGAATGGCAGGGATGGGCAGACAGTTTTCAATCAGCAGTTCATTCTAGTCAAGTGTTAAGTGCCGTGGAGAAGTTTAATTATTTGCGGTTCCTCTTGGAAGGGGAGGCAGCAAAGACTATAGCAGGATTAGCATTAACAGAGGCTAATTATAATGTGGCTTGGGATATATTAAAGAAACGGTTTGGTAAGCCAGAGATCTTAATTAAAAGCCACCTCCGTGCACTTTTAGCTATACCTCCTGTTAATAATCCTAATAGTGTCAAGGAGTTACGGCAGTTATATGATGAATTTGAAATTAGAACTAGGTCCCTGGACAACTTGGGTGTAGGAATGGAAAGGTATGGTATAATGTTGGTTCCTACACTGGAGTCTAAATTGCCTAGCTCAATTTTGCTTGAATTAAGTAGGGAACACTCTGCAGAACATGTGTACATCCCCCTCCAGCAGATGTTAAGTCTTTTAGGCACAGAATTAGCAAGACGAGAGGGAGTTGAGTTTGCACAGTGGGATGGTAAACAAGGGGACAAAGGCAGGCACAGCACCAAAGTTTCCACAAAAGGGAATAGCCCAGGTACAGTGTCAGCTCTACATGCATCCTCTGAGAATAAATTAAAGGGAATCAAGGAATGCATATTTTGCGAAGGCAACCACAAGTCATATAAATGTGAGATGGCTGAGGCTTTACCCCTTGAGGAGAGAAAGGACAGGGTAACTAAGTCCACAGCATGTTTTAAATGTTTTTATGAAAGGTCATAGAGCAAGGTTTTGTAAGTTTAAAATTTTGTGCAAAAAATGTCATGGTAGGCATCAGCCATTATTGTGTGAAAACACTCCTAGTAGGCCTACCCCAGAAGTAGAGACATCAGTGGCACATGCCACTGCTATGCAAGGGAGTAAAAGAAGTAAAGGGGGATTATTGCAAACAACTGCAGCCTTATTAATTGGGAATGAGGGAGAAGCTACTGTAAGAGTGTTGTTTGATAGTGGTGGCCAGTGTAGTTTTATTAAGACCAGAATTTCCAGAAAATTGAAGTTTAAAGAACTTAAGAGGGAAAATTTAAGAATTTCTGGGTTTGGGGGTTCCGTTCAAAACCGAACCAAATTTAAGAAGGTAGAAGTTCTGGTTAAAGGGTTGTTACCGCAAAGTCCCACTATCAAGGTCCAAGCTGTAGAGATTGAGGAACTTTGTGCTCCAGTCACTACTTGTTTAGATATGGCATGTGTCCAAGAATTGCAAGTTAAAGGAATTAATTTGGGCAATAATAAGTTTGAAAGAACAGAAGATATTAGTCTTTTGATTGGAGCTGACTATTATTGGGACTTCATCACTGGTAATATTGTCCGCACATCTCGACGCCCGGTAGCTATTGAAAGTAAGCTAGGCTGGATGCTACATGGTAGTTATTGCAATGAAATGGAAGTTAAGGCTCTTTTTGTTAAGATTGAGGAGAACAGCCATGGTCTGGAAAGGCATTTGAAAGCGTTTTGGGAACTTGAATCTATTGGCATAAAGGACAAACAGGCAAGTATAGTGAACAATGATGTTTTAGAGCAATTTGAAAAAGGGATTGGGTTTAGAGATGGTTGCTATGAAGTTGGCCTACCATGGAAGGATTCTTGCAAACCCGGTTCAAACCTTCAGCTAGCTAATCGGAGGTTGGAGACTTCATTGTACAGGCTAAGAAAAAATGAGGAGTTGTTAATTGAATACAATGAGGCCATCCTAAGTTATGTAAGGGAGGGCTATGCTGAAAGGGTGCAAGGTGAGCTGGTGAGCCAGGAGGCACATTATCTGCCACACCATGCAGTGGTACGGCGAGACAAAACTACCACCAAACTGAGGGTAGTTTTTGATGGCTCAGCCAAGGACAAAGGTGGTGTGTCCTTGAATGACTGTTTGGATGCTGGGCCAAATTTAAATGCAGATTTATTTTCCTTGTTACTGAGATTCAGGTTTGGTAGAGTAGCATTGACTGCAGATGTGAAGCAAGCCTTTTTGTGGATAAAGTTAAAACAAAGGACAGAGATGCAGTAAGGTATCTGTGGGTGGATACGAAAGACTTGTTGGAAAATGAACCTAAGGTTCAAGCATATAGAATGAAGTCAGTGTTGTTTGGCCTCAGCTCTAGTCCATTTATGTTGGCAGTTACTATGCAGTACCATTTTAAGAAATATTCTGAAGTCTATCCTAACACTATTGAACACATAAGGAAAAATTTTTATGTTGATGATTTGCTGTGTTCCGTGGATAATACAGAAATGGCTAAACAGATATTCATGGAGGCTAGAGCTATAATGAGGGAGGCTGGCATGGAGCTTAGAAAATGGCAGACCAATCATTCGCAATTACAAGAGTTTATGAGTCATTCCTGTGTAGTACCTGATGCAGCAGAAAGTATTGAGGATTCTGGTATTAAGGAGTTGTGGGCAATAGATGCAAAGGTGCTAGGCATTGTTTGGCAGCAAGATGATTTGTTTACCTTTAATGGGAAATCTTTAGTAGAGCTGGCTGAGAATGAGACAAGGTGGACAAAACGTACAGCTCTTAGTTTGGCTTCAAAGGTCTTTGATCCTCTTGGATTCCTGGCTCCATTTGTGATAAAGTCAAAAATTTGGTTTCAGAGCCTCTGGGAAATTGGACTTGGTTGGGACCAAGAGTTATCTGATCATATGGTGGTAAGGTGGAAATATTGGTTCAAAGAATTGGCACATCTTGGAGACATTGAAATCCCAAGATGGTACTTTGGAGAGTTGAACAATAGTCCAGACAATTTGGAGCTGCACATCTTTTGTGATGCAAGTGAGGAAGCCTATGCAACTTGTATTTATATAAGAGGCGCATTGCAAGAGGAAGTAAGTTGCAGGTTGGTTGCTGCAAAGAGCAGAGTAGCACCTTTGAAAAGGCTTTCTGTTCCAAGGTTGGAATTGATGGGTGCAGTTATTGCTAGTCGGCTTGCAGTTATAGTGCAAAAGTCTTTGGCCCTCTCTGAAATTCCAAGCTATTATTGGACAGACTCCACTATAGTTTGGCACTGGTTAAGAAGCCAGGCAAGGAAATGGAACCGATTTGTTGCCAATAGGGTGGAGGAAATTCAAGCGCACACAGATCCCAAGCAATGGAAGCATTGTCCAGGCACCCAAAACCCCGCTGATTTACCAACACGAGGAATTTCAGTGAAAGATCTTGCACAGTCAAGTTTGTGGTGGAATGGGCCGGAGTGGCTAAAACTTGGAAGTGAAAACTGGCCTTCTAATCAGCCTATTGTAGGAGAATGCCAGGCTGAAGAAGCATGGGTGAGTGAGATGAGAAAATGCGCTGTGAACAGTTGTCAAGTTATGCAGCAGGACCCCATATTGAGGCTTGAGGACATTAGCAGTCTGAAAAGATTGTTAAGAGTGACAGCATGGGTATATAGATTTACCAACAACATTAAGGGAGAAACAAGAAGGGAAGGAATTCTGAACAGTAATGAGATTCAGCAAGCCAGGAAATACTGGGTGGTATATATGCAGAAGGAAAAATTTGGTGAAGAGAGAGAATTGCTCACCAGCCATCCATTACAGGTTCTACCAACACATTCTGCGCTCAAGGGTTTGGATGTGTTTTTGGATCAGGATTTATTGAGAGTAGGAGGTAGACTACAGTTTTCTGGGCTTCCAGAGGAGAAAAGGACATCCAATTTTGCTACCTTCTGGGGGGCACTTTGTGGACCTTTTGATCCTGGATACTCATCATAAGCTGTTACATGCTGGAGTTAGAGAAGTGATAATAGAGATCAGACAACAGTTTTGGATTCCCAAAAATTAGACAAGTAGTAAAAAAGGTCGTGCATTAATGTGTGGTTGCAAGCGTTGGAGTGCAAAGCCTTATTATGAAAAGGTGGCTCCACTTCCAAGAGAACGGTGTGTCTATTACTGCCCCATTTGATGTGTGGGAGTAGACTTTGCAGGGCCAGTCTATGTGTATGAGCGAGGGGGTCTAACAAAGGTTATATATGTCTTTTCACCACCTGTGCTACCACCAGAGCAATCCATTTGGAGTTGGTAGGGCAACTTAAGTAGTGATGTATTTCTTTTGGCCTTTAAAAGGTTTGTGAACAGAAAGGGGTTTCCCAAATAAAATCGTATCGGATAATGCAAAAACCTCAAAAAGGCTGCAAAGGAACTCCAAGAAATTTGGTCCTTGCTAAAAGAGGAAGGATTCATCCTACTTTTCACACCAAGGGGTACAGTGGGAGTTTATTGTTGAGAGAGCACCATGGTGGGGAGGATTTTGGGAAAGGCTAGTGAGAAGTGTAAAGTGTCCATTAAAGAAACTTTAGCTAATGCTCATTTGAGCAAAGAAGAATTCTGCACTGTTTTATGTGAAGTAGAAGCAATGGTGAACAGTAGGCCTATCACTTTTGTTTACAACAGTATGCAGGATGCAGAGCCATTGACACCAAATCATTTTCTTTGTGGTAAACGATTAACATCAAGCCCCAGTGTGCCAGAAGACTTGCAGCCTATCCAGAGCACTCAAGGAGAGTTAACCAGACGGTTCAGGTACCTTGAAGAGCTACAAGATCAGTTATGGAAGAGGTGGCAGATGGAATACTTGCCAGAACTCAATTATTACCCATCAGGCAAGGTAAAGGGCTCCAATGCAAATTGTATCAAGGTGGGAGAAGTGGTAATGATTGGGGATGAAAGACCAAGGCAATGCTGGAAGCTTGGCATAATTGAAGAGTTGTTTGTTGGCAAAGACAATTTAGTTAGGTCTGCACTGGTAAAGACTTCAGGAGGAAAATTAAGAGACCTATACAAAAACTCTATGCTTTAGAAATCAGCAAAAACACAGATAGTCAAGATGAAACATTTGAGTTACAGCCTCATGGATAAGGCTTGGCTAACCTTGCAGAAGGTAATGACAACAATGCCTCTTCGGTGGGGAGTGTTAGAAAATCTAGAAGAGGAAGAACCATTGTTGTCCCAAGGCGATATGATGACTAAGCTGATTGATGCAGCATTGCTTGTATATATTAAGTTAAGGTGTATATATATCCATCTCATAATTGTAAGGTTAGTGAAAAATTAACTTAATTTAGAGCTAGCATTTTTGAGCTCTTGTGGCATCATTGTTTGGTCACACTGTTGGCATCATTTTGGGGCGCTGCGCGTTCTTTCTACTCGTTTGTGGGATGTCGTACGTACAGGGTGTGGTCTGTTAGAGAGCTCTCTTGCAATTCAGTTTGGTTGTTTAGATACAAGATTGTTGCATCGTGCAATAGTCCAGGTTGCGTTGTTGTTGCAAGGTTGAGAAAGAAGACCATAAATAGTACCCCTTTTGTTTATATTAAATTCATGTAACAAAGGTCTAAGGTAGGCCCGCATCGAGTCAGCAACCCTGAGGTAGGACCTAATAGGATCTCAAATCCGTAAGTTTTAATTTTAGCTTAACTTGGGCTGTAGGTAGCACTGGCCCTTTAGAATTTGGCCGTTCACGGCTCAGCTGGGATTTTGAACCCAACAAATAAATAAAATAACAATAATGAACACAAAGCTATTGGCACTATAAAGGAAAATAGCAAATTCTTCTTTAGCTATGCTAAACGCAAAGCAGTTATCAAAACGAGCATTGGCCCATTGCTTGCTAAAGATGGACTAACTCTCACATCTAATACACAGGAAATGGCAAACATTTTACAATCTCAATATGCTTTAAGCTGGAGTACCCCTGTAGTAGCAAAGAAAATAAAAACTACAGCATTTTTGATAGAGAAGAAAATGACCAAGACAGACCATTATTGAAGATATACAAATAACCACTAGAGATATACAACAGGCAATAACAGAGCTACCGGGGAGTTCAGCCCCTGGTCCAGATGGAATTGGAGCCAAGATTCTTAAGGAATGCAAACATACTTTATCTCTGCCTTTGAAAATCCTGTGGAGATCTCACTAGACACCAGTAGAATACCACCAATCATGAAACAAGCAAATTATTACCCCAATCTACAAAGGAGGCAAAAGAAAGGAAGCCAAGAACTATAGACCCATATCTTTGACTTCCCATTATTAAAATATTTGAGAAAGTCCTGAAAGGCACATTGTCAGTTTTATAGAAAATTAACATCTCTTAGAAGACTTTCAACATGGCTTCAGACACAAGAGATCCTGCCTTACTGAACTTATAGACCATTGCAATACAATCCTACAATACTTGGGAGAAAACCACAATGTTGATGTCATCTATCTAGACTTTGCAAAAGCTTTTGACAAGGTTGACCATGGTATATTATTCCATAAACTAAAAGAACTTGGTATTTGTGGAAAAGTAGGAAAATGGATCCATGCCTTCTCTCTGACAGAAAACAAATAACACTGTAAATGGAGCAGATCTATAGAAAAAGAAGTGATTAGTGGAGTGCCGCAAGGCACAGTACTAGGACCAATTCTATTCATTATAATGCTAAACAATATAAACTGTAACCTAGGAAGCTCTCTCCTGTCATTCGCAGATGATACCAGAATATTAAGACCAATTACAGAAAAAGAAGACTGTGTAGAGCTACAAAAAGATCTACAAACTATATATGCATGGGCAGATGCAAACAATATGGCCTTCAATGAAGACAAATTTGAACTAATTAAGTATGGACCAAATAAATACCTGAAAGAACAATTCAACTACACTGGACCCACAGGAAAAGATATTGCACAAACTGATCATGTCAGGGATCTAGGATTATATATCTGAAGATGCAACATTCAACAGGCACATTGACAAAGTAACCTCATCATGCAAACAAACTAATAGGATATATACTGAGGACATTCAGAACTAGGGACAGTATGACCATGCTTACCCTGTGGAAATCACTTGTCCTTCCACGCATTGACTACTGCTCTCAATTATGGTTTCCCCACAAACAGAATGAATTGCAAAAAATTGAGGGCCTACAAAGAACCTTTACCTCGTATATTAAACAACCTGATGGGCAACAGGTGAGTAAAAACAAATTAAACTACTGGATAGGCTTAGAGGCCTCAACCTTTATTGCATAGAGAGAAGGTTTGAGAGATACATCCTAATCTACACCTGGAAAATTCTAGAAGGGCTTTTAGTTGCCCCCAATACTGAACCAATTGTGCCCACCTTAACAAGAACTGGCAGAATGTGTAAAAAATATCACCTCCCACCAAACAGTCTGAGAAGGATTCAAACCCTTCAATATAATAGTATCTCTAGGCAGGGTTCTCGCCTGTTTAACTCCTTGCCTCAGTACCTTAGTGTAGTAATGCTTAGTTAAGAATATTAAATTTTGTTTAATTAAATAAGATAATGTTTAATGTAAATCATTTACTAATAATTATGAAACTAATTGTTTAAAATGGGTAGGGTTGGTAATACTGAATAGGCTTTGAGAGTGGACTACCCTATAACGGTTTTCAGTCTTGAGGCAGAACGCGTTACGCGTAGGTGGGCAAAATGCAAAGCTGGGCACAAACCGTTAATCCGTTAATCGTTAATTAACGAAGTTAACTTTTTCGTTAACGATTTAACTTTTAAGTTAACTTTGAAAATCATTATCGGACTAATTAACTTCCGTTACATTTAACGTCCGTTAACCCAAAAAATTCATAAATAAACGTTTAAAAGTTTCTATTATTTTCAGTGCTGAGCAGGTGCGCAATTAATCCGCCACTGTTAATAGTGATGAACGAATTTCCATTTCCGCAGTGCAAAATCAGGCGATATATTTGTTTCCGTCGCCACAATTTGTGTCTTACCAAATATGGTAGTTATTTATGGCATTGGTTTGAGCAAAACATGGTCGACTGTAAAATCAGGCGGAAAGATTTGCCATTTGAGTTGAATGTTTCAACTTCTTTCAAGAAATATCACAAGCATTTTTAAGGCACTTTCAATAATAATTATATATGTAACAATTACAACAAATAACTACATTCGTTTCATTTGCAGTCTGTCTCTTGCGCAACATGTTTGTGCTAGTGAATAAGAGAGCAGCAGAAGCCACAGGTCACTCAAGGGCAAGGCCCAGAACTTGGTCAAGACCTGGCTGGAGACCAACTCCAAGGACTTGCTGACAGATGCTGCCTTCTTGGGTGAGCAAGTGTTGGTGGACTTGTTCATCAAGTTCAACACAGCCATCCCCTCCAGTGCTGCAGTGGAGCGTTTGTTCTCTATGGGCAAGGACATCCTGAGACCCAAGAGATCATCCCTGTCTGATGAAAACTTTGATATGCTAATTTTCATGAAGGGCAACATGCATCTCATGGACAAAATGGAGAACGAGAAGAAGAGGGAAAATTAAATTATATATATATTGTGTTTTTCATTTTTTTTATAATAAAAGTTAACGTTAACGGTTTATCGGTAACTTCCGTTACATGTTTAACGAATTAACGGATTAACGGTTAACGAAGTTAACTTTTTGGTTAACGGATTAGCGGTTAACGAAGTTAACTTTTTGGTTAACGGTGCCCACCACTGGCAAAATGTAACGTAGAATAAATAAGTTGTGTGTGTCCCTCTCCGACCTAAATATATTTAGTAATATTTCATACTCGCATATCCCCTAATTAACTAAACCACTTTCGAAATTAATAAAACGTAATAAGTGTGTTAAAGAGTATTAATACCTCCCCCCCCTTCGTTTTGTAACGGTCTTTTAGAGTCAGAACTCGGCGTCGCTACCGGAAATATTATACTGCACGGCGAAAATGAGTAACGAGAGTGTACAGTTAAATGAAATAAAGAGCAATAGAGATATAGTAAAGTAGGAAGAAGCGTAAATAAATAACGAAGAAAAGTAAATAATAAAACGTTCACTACATCTGGTGGCTAGCGGTGTCCTCTTACATCATATTTTGAGGCTTACCCACGTGTTAGTATTTCGATTAAAATTCTTAAAACCCGGTATAATAACAAATAGCGTTAATGAATATTTTATTTCGATTATTAAAATATCTAAATGCAAAGTTTATCCCGTTTGCAGGCAAATTTCGATTTTCATTCCTTAAAATTCATTATAAATGAAAATTCAAAATGGCGCGCCCATTGTTTTCCAAATTATTCCGAGTCGCGTCGCTTCAAAAAGTTTCGTTCATTCGGTCGCGGAGAGGGTATAGTTTGAAAATTATCGTGCTGCCTGAAGACTCAATTTCTTTTCTTTTCGTCTCTTCCCTTTCAGCTTACCTTTTTACTTTTTGTTTAAAACTTTTGGAATTAGTGAAATTGTAATAATCATAATAATAAGAATAATGATTTGTACGTAAGTGAATTGTTAGTTTAAATACAGTGATACACTTTATATGGTCTTTCAAAGTTTTCAGCGAAAATTTGTATCGATATACATATATAGTACCATTTCATGAACATGAGAAATTTTCTGGGTTTCATTAGCAGATTTTTGATTATATTTCGATTGCCTGTATATAATAATAGGATTATTTTGTAAATATAGGTTTACGGGCTTTTTGCTTTGCTCGCTTCGCGCTAAAATAGGATTACGTTACAGTTAAGGGACAAATCGAAAAATAAATCTTAAAGATATTAAAAATTGTCAGATTGGGCCGTATAGGATTGTGTTAAATTTCAAAAATAAGCTACATTGGTTTAATGGAACTAGCGAAATTGTGTTGTGAAATTTTCTATAAAAGTTGTTTTGGATATTTTTTTATACTCATTAATTATATACAATTTGGTAGGTAAGCTGGTTATCTATTTTTTTTTCTCTGTTTCTTTCGTTTATTTCACGACAATTCCGACATATTTGGTAAAATGGCTATTGTATCGTACTTAAGAAGAATTTCTTGTAGGCCTATCGTAAAATATTGTTCGGAGATTAACCGTTATTACGGTATGTCTATTGAGTAGTAAATTTTTAGTTATTTAACAAAATTTTCATTGGTTTAACATAAATAAGCATAGGATTTTTCTTTAAAAGCACAAATGTTGACTTAAATTCTTAATAGCTCTTTCACGCATAACATTGAATTTATTAATTATAGGCCTAAAAGCGGCAGTAAATTTTATTTTTATTTTGGCGGCCAATGTGAGTTACGGTCCACATTTTACTAAATCTGAATATTATAATTTTTTTTTCAATTACAGAAATTTGTGTAGAAAATTTTCTTTACGTTTTATGAATTCATTCAATAATCAAATTTATTTGTACAGATAGGCCGATTTTTCTTTTTCTTTCCATTTCAATGACAATGGTAAAATTTTTAGTTCAAATTTAGATTGTATTCTAAAAAGGATGTTTTAATTTGGAATTAGAAATGAAAAATGTCCTTTTTTTTTAGTTCGAGCGTTTGCATGGAAATATTACGAAATTATGTTAGGATATAATGCAGTTTTATTCGGGTAGGGATATTTGTATAGAGGTTCGCTTACAAACAAAGACCGCTCTCAATTAGGAAATGTTTTAGTTTTGTTTACAGTGGATTGTGTGTAATTTTTTAGTACATATGATCTATTCTTATTTAGTATAACGATAAAAATTTGTATTTTCACTTGGAAACGATAAATTACTGAGATTTCTGTGATTTGAAAACTATACTGAGGTTTCTGTTGAAGGAGAGAGTTGTATCTCAGATGTAATTTGCGAATTGCAAGTTCAATTCTTATGAAATTTGACGTTTCAAGTTGGAATTACTGTAGTAAAATAATTTTTGGTAGTAATAATTAAATTTTTTTACTTTTTAATAACTGTTTTGAAAATTATTATTGTTTAAACCTTCAGTCGGAGTTAACTAGTGCATTTGAAATATTGACTCAAGTGTACACTCGGAAATGGAGCCTCCTAGATAGCCAGTAACGTTTTTGTGGCGTCTGTGTGCTCCTCCTCAAAGCAAGAGGGTTCATGATTATCAGAGAATGGATGACATGAAGTTTCTGGGGTTCATTTTTGTCTTTGTTATTTAGAGGTATTGAGGTGATTTCTGACAATAGTTTGAACAATAATAATTCTTAAATTATACAAACAGTTACTATGTATGGGCGCTTTTATATTTATACTGTACAATTTTGTTTAGCGTTTTATGACTTTTTTTTTATCTTCTCTGCTGTGACTGCCATAAGTGACCTTATTGGTAACTAGATTTGATTAAATTTTTGCGAAATTTTTTATATTTTTTTTCCGTGAATTTGGCCAGAGCAAATGTGTAGTTAGTATTTCGAAGTGAATTGTCGAAAGAATTTGATAAATTAAATATGAAATGATAAGCAGTACAGAAACACGTTTAGAATAAACTTTTTTTTTCAAAATTGCAAGACTCAGTTTGGGGTCAACCAAGTTGAATCCGAGTTCCATCAAGTGAGTTTATTCGACCGGATAGGTGATCGATCACCAATGAGAGAGAGAGAAGAGAAACCAGAATGCGCATGGACTTGGCGCAGGATGGTTTCGGAAGAGAAGAGAAGAGAGGAACCGATGCGCAGGGACTTGGCGCAGGACAGTTCCGGAAGAGAAGAGAAATTTACGTGTGCAGGGTCTTGGTACACGAAAGTTTCGATCGAAAATGGTCTACTGGTATTTTTCGGGCAGTAGCTGGTCACGTTGCTCGAATGCTTCGCTAAATATGTGTCAACAAAGCGCGCGGTAGACAAGCCACGAGAGCCTTGAACGGGCGCCTACGACTGTACTGTCCATACAGACATACAGTAGGTTCGTTGGGAAACGGCCTACGGCGGAGTCATCGTTTGATTGTTGCCAGTAGAAGAGTCTTTCAGCTGGACGTAGGAAGAGCAGCGTTCACCGACAAAAGTGGAGATGAGACAAGGCGAGTTTCTTCATCGACTTCTAGAATTGCAAATTTCGTCCATTCCAGCGCGTGGTCCCGCTTTCAGATATCTCCCCCCCTGATCCTTTTAGAATTGGACGTCTCTTGTTTTTTTTTTCGCCATTGGAGAGAGAGCGGAACCATTATAGCGTGCTGCCTTGTTGCATATTGATTGATGCAATCCCTTGCATTCTAGCGAAGTGAGCAGGAGAGCTGCGATTGAAAATTGAAATCCGTTGTCAGCGTGCGGAGTGTCATCTAAACAACGTCCAGCAAATAAATGTACTGATTATTATCTAATGAAATTATAAGTGAAAAGGGTCCGATTATTGCCCATATTTGTTGTGTTTTTCGTGAAGTAGTATGTGCGCTCTTGGTCAGTATTTTATGTAAACTTTTTCTTATATTTTTCTATGTTGCCCTGATAGTAACTGTATAACTATACAAAAAATTGTTTCGAATGTAAAGCGATCGTTGATGAGAAATCGCTGGAATAGATTGTGAACTTGAGATTTGTGTGGCCACTGTAAGAAAATTTTCTGTTATTTTTTTGGCATGTATAGATTAGTTACAGGTTGTAATTTAATTATTAGAGTGAAATGTTATTTTATGCAAATGTGAAAATTATAAAGTTTTCGGTTTTATAATATGATACAATATATGTATGGGAATTGTCATTCTATTATTTCTTGTCTATTTCTAAACTTTGAATTGTTAAAAAAAAAAAAAAAAAAAAAAAAAAAAAATTGCAAAATATGTGTTTGTTGAATAAATTTATTGAAAGTTGTTAAACGATATTAATAAGTTTTCCTAATGAAAAACTTATTTTCAAGGGGGTGATGCGAGTGTAGTAATGCTTAGTTAAGAATATTAAATTTTGTTTAATTAAATAAGATAATGTTTAATGTAAATCATTTACTAATAATTATGAAACTAATTGTTTAAAATGGGTAGGGTTGGTAATACTGAATAGGCTTTGAGAGTGGACTACCCTATAACGGTTTTCAGTCTTGAGGCAGAACGCGTTACGCGTAGGTGGGCAAAATGTAACGTAGAATAAATAAGTTGTGTGTGTCCCTCTCCGACCTAAATATATTTAGTAATATTTCATACTCGCATATCCCCTAATTAACTAAACCATTTTCGAAATTAATAAAACGTAATAAGTGTTGTTAAAGAGTATTAATGTACCCTCCCCCCCCTTCGTTTTGTAACGGTCTTTTAGAGTCAGAACTCGGCGTCGCTACCGGAAACTATTATACTGCACGGCGAAAATGAGTAACGAGAGTGTACAGTTAAATGAAATAAAGAGCAATAGAGATATAGTAAAGTAGGAAGAAGCGTAAATAAATAAGGAAGAAAAGAAATAATAAAACCCGTTCACTACATTAGAGATATAAGTGCAGTCCCAGTAGATACTTTTAAAAAACACTTGGACATGTTTTTAGCCAACATACCCGACCAACCCACAGTGTCAGGGTATTCCTCTGCCAGGCCAGCCCCCACAAATTCAATAGGGGACCAAATCGTATGGCAGGAGCAAGAGAAAAGAAGGGTGGCGACCCCGTCGTGGCCCCGCCTCAGGAGGCGCTGAGTGGACTTCGTGGGAGCAGCGCACCCTTGAGGCAGAAGCGCTTTAAGGTAAATTTAAGGTATATCTTTATTATTCATTATTAAACGAAATTAAAATAGTTACTAACTATTCAGAATTAGGTTCGGAGAGTAGCAAGTTATTTCGTTATTTTTAGCCTTCAAATGCATAATTTTTCAATTAATAATAATTTTAGCTCATATTTTTTTAAACTTTTAAACTTACACTTTCAGCGATATTTTTTTTTTTTTTTTGCGCGCAGTTTTTTTTCTTATTGCCAACCCTGATTATAATCCCATTTAATACTTTGGATGGTCCAAGCGTAGAGCAGCAACATTTAAAAATTACAGTAGGTCTAAGGCTAAACAACTACCCTAAACCTATTCAGGATAGAAAGCAAATTGTTTCATACAATTTAAGAAAAATCTATAAAATTAAGTCAAGGTTAAAAATTTTAATGCAGTGACCTAGGCCTACAATACGGGTGCTCGGTTTAGCCAGCACCCAACAACGATCTTTTTATCTATCATGATATTTATAGATATGTAATAATAATAATAATAATAATAATAATGTCTTCCCGCTTTTATGTACGAGTATTAGCATGCCCAAAAGGCTTAAAATGCTCAAATTTACAGTAAACAATAGATAATGATTGTTAAACACACTTAAGAATTATTTATTTGGTTCCACGGTTTTTTTTTTCATAGAGAACAGATAACATCTGGAACCCCTATTTCCCCACATGGAGGGGAGGTGGGTGAGCATGAACGCCAAGAGTCATCCCGAACTCGAACAATATTATTATAGAATACGTATCCAACCCACCTCCAACTAAGGCGGCGGTGGAAGTCGAACCCGGCCGGGCCTTCACAGCTTGACTTATGGATACGGCTCTGACCTTTGAACATAGCTGGCGCCCCAAGAAAATTAGAATATAAAATTATAGTATAAAATGGCTGCGAGCTAATAAACACTTACTGAACTCTTATACGAGTATTACAATAAAACATATAAATACAAACTATCAAATAAAAAATGGGAATACTACTCTTGGAAGGATTAATGGAGTTAAAGCAAAATCTAGGTTATAGGTAAATTTTTTTGAAGTGCTTGGCATTAATTTAGACGAAAAACTAAACTTCAAAAGTCACGTACAACATATCACATCCAAAATATCAAGATTTCTATTCATATTATTTAAACTCTAAAAAAAAAGAATTCCTCAAAACGCACTCCTTACCCTATAGTATTCCTTCATTCAGGAACACTTATTGCACTCATTGCAAGTATAGTATTAAACACGAGCATACACTCTTTAAACTATGGAAAACTGATATTATTACCGAATAGACATACAAAACTTACTGTAACAGGCTCAATGCAGTCATTAAAAAAGCAAAAACAGATCATCATTGTTCAAAAATTGATGAACAAAAATCCAATCCGAAAAGGTATGAAACACTCTGAAAGAGTTAATTAACACAGATAAAGTGAAAACAAATTCCTTGTCTTCCCACACACAAGGCGGAAATTCATATAGTGACCCCAGAGAGAGCCAATTTATTAAACAACTTCTTTGCAAATATTGCAGCTTCGATCCCAGTTACAGACATTCACTACCGACAATACATGCCACAATCAAATCCAAACTCATTTTTCTTCGATCCACTCCTACCAAACAATATTTCTCTAGCAATAAGAAATCTAAAAAATAATGATTCTCTCATCAATATGGTCCCGGTAAAAATACACAAATTACCTGTAGTATCCGATGAAATTGCAATCCCACTCAGTAAACTAATGAATGAATCAGTAACACTATGCATATTCCATGACAGTCTAAAGCAGTGCTTCTCAACCTTTACTGACATCATTCACCCGAAACATTTTTTTTCAAAAACTCGCTCACCCCACTTCGAATACAATGGGAAAAAGTAATATTTTTAATTATCAGTGCTCCTTATTATGGTTTATTTTTAGTTATCACACTACAAACTACAAGATAAAAATTATTTACTGTGGAAGAAGAAAATATTCAATGCTTTTAATATCTAACATTCAGCAATTGCTTCAACAAAATAAAGTGTACAGTCTTCTTTCACAATTTCACAATTCCATGTTGCTGTCAGTATGTTCAAAGTTAACAATAAAAATCAACATACATTACCTATTCAGGGAGCAATCACCCCTCATCAAATTCATCATTATAACACTAGACTCCCCAGAGATTTTATATACAAACCAAACTATACAATAGAAACTGCCGGAAATGCATTCTCTCAAAGGAGCAGATGTATGGAATGAATTCCGATAAAAATCAGACAGGATTCATTATTAAATGTACTGTATTTCGCAAATCACTAAAGTAGGCCTACTTCATTTGCTCTTACTGATGTACAAGTTTACTACTGGCAATTATTACTACAGTAATTAAGTTCCCATTTTATAATTGACTATCTAAAATATGCTAATTTCATTAAGCACTTTCAATTTACCCTTTTTTTTCTTATTTATTAAGCATAATTTATTTCCCACTAGATAAACAAAGCTAAAAACCTCAACAACTTCACTTCCTCTTCTTTACCTCCTTTTTTCCATTCTGATGGCACAGTTGCCGTCTCTTCTCCTGACAAAGCTGAACTCTTCGCTCAAACTTTCGCTTACAATTCAACCCTGGACGATTCTGGTGCTGTTCCTCCATCTCCTCCCCCCTCTGACTTTATTATGTCTGAAATTAAAGTCTCTTCTAAAGATGTTTTTTCTGTCCTATCTGGGCTCAACTCTAGGAAGGCGTATGGTCCTGATAGTGTTCCTCCTGTTGTTCTTAAGAACTGTGGGTCTGTGCTGACACCCTGCCTAGGCAAATTCTTTCGTCTTTGTCTCTCATCTGGTACGTTTCCTTCCTGCTGGAAGTTCACTTTCATTCAGCCTGTCCCAAAGAAGGGTGACCGTTCTCAACCCTCCACCTATCGCCGAATTGCTTTGATTTCTTGCCTTTCAAAGTTTTTGAATCCGTCATTAATAGGAAGATTTTTAAACACCTTTCTTCTCACGATCTTCTTTCAGATCGTCAGTATGGACAGACATGGGCAGTAATGTATTTGAAAATACTTAAATACGTATTTAAATACATGTATTTATAAATACGTTTTGGAGAGTATATTTAATTACGTATTTAAATATTTTCAAAAAGTATTTAGTATTTGTAAATACCTGTTTCTAAATACATTTTTAAAATACTTTTTTTGTGAACTGTTCAATTTTGCGAGGATGTACAGTACTAACCACTCGGTATTTAACTGGTACCACAGAACACAGTAAAACATTTTTCAAGGTGCTTGTGCTTCCAGAAAGTTCTAGGCTCAGCAGGCTGGAACTTTCTGGAAGCACCTTGAAAAATGGAACTTTCAGCCTGCTCTAGTGGCGATTGTCACAGACTCACAGCTGCCGTGCGGCAGCCGGCAGTCTATCCTGAGGCATCGTCATATGTGGTTGTGTAAAGTTCAACGCTAACTGTGTACTTAGCTTTAGCCTATTGATCATATTAGACGAGGACAACATTTGTAACATGGCTGCAGTGATTTTATTTGCTTTTTGGAAAGTATCTAAATTTTATTTGAAATGTATTTAAATACATTTTAGGAGTAATGTATTTAGTATTTAAATACTTTCTGAAAACCTGAATTTTATTTAGTATTTAATTACTTTTATTTTCAAGTAATATATTTATTATTTAAATACATCTAAAGTATTTACTGTCCATGTCTGAGTATGGATTCCACGAGGGACGCTCTACTGACTCTTGGTTATCCTCCTGTCGGGATCTCGGTGAAACTTTTGTTATTACACTAGACATCTCAAAAGCTTTTGATAGAGTCTGGCACAAATCATTAATTTCGAAACTGCCCTCCTTCGGTTTCTGTCCTTCTATCTGTGCCTTTATCTCTAATTTCCTTTCTAGCCGATCTATAGCTGCAGTTGTAGAATGTAGATGGCCACTGTTCTTTTCCTAAAGCTATTAACAGTGGTGTTCCTCAGGGTTCTGTCCTGTCACCCACTCTTTTCTCTTTATTTATTAATGATCTTTTAATTCGTACTTCCTGTCCTATTTACTCCTATGCCCATGATTCCACTCTTCACTTCTCCACCCGCTTCCCAAAGCGTCCTTCACAGTAGTCACTTCATGATTCGCGTAGGACGGCTATGGGACACCTAACCTCTGATCTTTCTGCTATATCTGATTGGGGGCAGAGAAAACCTTGTGGCTTTCAATGCCTCAAAAGCTCAGTTCCTCCATCTGTCTACTCGTCACAATCTCCTACACAACTATCCCCTTACCTTCAACAACACACAACTCAATCTTTCCTCTTCTCTTAACATTCATGGCGTTTCCTTTCTCGTGATCTTTCCTGGAAAGATCACATATATCTTTCTAAAACAGCTTCTAAGAGGTTAGGTGTGCTGTACCGCCTCCGCGGTTTCTTCACCCCCACTCAGTTGCTGTTTCTGTACAGGGGTTTGTTCGTCCCCTGTATGGAGTATGGTTCCCATGTGTGGGGTGGCTCTTCGCCGCAACGTTGCCTCACTCTCTTTTTACTATCGCTATCATAACGGACATTGCTCTTCTGAATTCTCTAACTGCATGCCTCCTCCCTTAAGGAGAGCACGCAGTACCAGACTTTCTACACTTTCTCATTCCTTTTCTGTCCAACTATCTAATGCAAAGGTTAATCGGTATTTTCAGTCTTTCATCTATCTACTCAACCGGTCAACTCTGGAACAATCTTCCTCAATCCATCTTTCCCTCTGTCTATGACCTCCCATCTTTCAAACGCAGTGTCTAGGCATCTCGAAAACGTCGGACCTTAATTTTGGCTCTTCTTCTTCTTCTTCTATGGGAGGGGCGCTTTCTCGGGCATTTGCCCTTGGGCCCCTCCTTCCTACATAAGAAAAAAAATTAAAATTGTGTAAAATAATTAAAGACTACTTTGGTAAATTTTTATCTTTTTACTATTATTATTGTTAGTTATTACTATCATTTGCCATTTTCATTTTTAGGTAATAAATAAAATGAATCCTCTAAATTTTGTCAAAAAAGCCTTCGGTCTTCCTACGGTATATTCAGATTATAATACTGTGAATATATTAATGCCATATCAGTTATCTAAATTGTACAGAAAAATATTGAAAAAAGTTGTGAAACTTTATATAATTTGTATTATTTTTCTAAATAGTTTTTTTTTTTATTTCTGTTTGTTTCAGATGTATAGTTTCATTTTGTAAATTAGTTTAGGTATGGTATACCCGGTCGCAACTAAGTAGGCCAAGCCTAATCCAAAGGTGGGCAGGACCGAGTTCCAAAAGGACCGAACTACAGGAACTCGGTCCCTTTTAAGGACCGTGAGCGGGAAAGTCGGTCCTTTTCTCAGTGAGGACCGAAATGAGGAGCGACGGTCCATTTTTAAGCAATTCCGGACGGTCCGGTCCGGACGGTCTTTTTCAGTGATTTTAGTGTGTTTAGTGATTATTTGAAGTTCTAAAGAAGATGGATCGTTTCCTCCAGAAGACTCAGAAAGAGACTGAGACTGAACTGAAACTTGTTTTAACACCTGGAGGAGACGAAGAATCTACTGATGTTAGTGCTTCAACTTCAAGTCAAGCAACTGGAGCTCCTAGCGGAAGAACTGAACCCGGCAATCCCTGGCCGTACCTGGACAAATACTTTGAATATCTGGGCCCCAAGGGTGAGCAGAACCTGGAGTACAAGTGCTTGCTGTGCCTGCCGAACAAGAACATCCTCTCGACAAGCAACAAGAGCCAAAACAACCTCAAGCGACATGTCTCCAGGCGCCACCCTCACGTCCAGAACCAGTTCGACCAGTGCATCAAGGACTGGGTGGAGCTCCAGAAAAAGAAGAAGCGGCGAGGAGACCCTCAGGAGCGCCCCGACGACAAGAGGCAGAGGACCATGGTTCAGCCGACTATACGGGAGGCCATGGCTGGACTGTCCAGAGTCACCAAGGCTCTTTTGAAGAGAAGGTCAGTAAATTCAATTAAAAATCTTACAACTTTGTCTAGAAGTATTTATAATCATTAAATTACACTCAAATGTCAGTCAGTTATGATGAAACGTGCCGCCGTGGAGAGGCTCTTCCCTTTGGGGAAGGACGTCCTCAAGCCGAAAAGGTCAGGGCTCAGTGACCGCCATTTTGAAATGCTAGTCTTCTTGAAGGGAAACTCAAGCATTTAACTTAACTTTTTTCATCATTTATGTATTGTATTAATTATAATTTACGTTAATAAAATTAAAGATTTCCGGTGTCTTTAATTTCATTTTTCATTTTAATCAAATTTTTCACTTATATTATATATAAGGACCGAGGACCGAGTCGTTCCTAGGTCCTATCTTCAGAAAGGACCGTGACCGTGACCCAGTTTGAGGCAAGGACCGGGACCGTCGGTCCTTTTTGAGGCCCGGGTGCCACCTTTGGCCTAATCACAGAACAACAGTATGTGGTAGATTTACATCCTAAGTGAAGCTATTATTTAACCTTCAGACGTCTCTATTTGGCAAAACATGCTACGCTGCTTTGAACTGACTTAATTTCATCAACATGAAAGTGAGGAATTCGCTTAAATTCCTTAACTGTAAAAAAAAAAAAAAAAAAAAATCATTACCCTCGAGAATTAAAATTTTTCAAAAGGAGTCATTTACACTTATCTGAACGGAAACTTTTACCGTTATTCATCCTCTGTTCCAGTTAAAGTTTATTTATTAATATTTTTGTTCGACCCTTAATTTATTATTTTTCTAAACAAAGCACAAACTTCAGCCATCCATGGAAGCGACTACAATTACTTACTTCAGCTCAACATAAAGGGACAACACAAATAGAAGTTTTTATTTATTAAAAGTGAACCTTCACTAACCACATGATGCAAAGGACGAGAAATCGCTTTCTTAGAATTGGGGTCTTCAAGAGGTCGAGCCACGTGACTCGAACAGAAGACTCGCTGGACACCTTTTGGGCGTAATTCTGAGAAGAAATTACGGGAAATCAGGTGTCATTTTAACTTTTCAATTAAGAATGCATATTAAACCCATATATATTGTACATATATTCTAAGGAAATAGTATTGCATTTAAGGTATAAAAATATTTCCCTTCCTCGGATTGATCAACATTTGGAATAAATGAAACAGGGTCCCTGTTATTCGACCCAGCCAGTATCCTTGCAGTTTACGTAGTCCCTTTCTGGCTCACACCAAACATTAATAATTTTATACAAACAATCAAACTCCGACACTTACGCGTTAGCATTTTTTCTCTTCTGCCATCTAGTGTTTGGAAGGTGAATCAAATTACCCGCGATATTTATTATATAGTTTTATGTGGTCAAATACAAGTCAATTAATAAATGAAGCATACAATCTCGTATTTTTTGGAAGATTAATATGATATTAAATTTTTGGTAATATATTTAGCAATCATGCGAGTATGGGCCTTGTGCAAAGCTTAGTTCTTACTCCATACACCAGGTGGTGAGTAACTAATGTTCATTTGCCGGAATAACGCATGAAATAATAAAACGCACTGTCAGTTTCGTATAGTTATTCTTATATATATTATAATATAAAAACCCAACATAGGTTTCGGTCAGGCAGATCATACCTATCACAACTAATGGAACACTACATTATTGATGTACTGGAAAGTAATGAAAACTATGATGTAATATACACAGACTTTGCCAAAGCGTTCGACAAGTGTGACCATGGAATCATAATACATAAACTGAAATATATGGGAATAACAGGAAAAGTAGGGAAATGGATATATAATTTCCTTAGTGAGCGGCGGCAAGTCGTTATAGTACAAGGAGTATCTTCATCAGAATCAGAGGTCCTCAGCTCAGTACCACAAGAAACAGTATTAGCTCCACTACTCTTCATAATCATACTAACTGACATAGATGAGGACGTTACCGGAGATAGCACAGTAACATCCTTTGCCGATGACACAAGGATCAGTAGAAAAATAAGAAACCCAGAAGATATAGGATCTCTACAAACCGATATGAACAGAATCTACAAGTGGACGGAAGACAACAATATGAAATTTAACACAGAAATTTCAGCTGTTACGGTACGGAAAAAGGGATGACCTAAAATACATGGGATATTATACTCCAAATGGACAGGAAATTCAGAGAAATTCTAAAGCAAAAGATTTAGGGGTTGTAATGACTGATAGTGCGAAATTTGAAACACAAGATAAGATAGCAGTAAACAGAGTAAAGAGAATAACTGGGCAGATACTGGGAACCTTTAAACGAAGGGATAGGAATATAATGATTCCTCTACTAAAAACACTGATCATACCCAAATTGGAATACTGTTCGGTCCTAACATGCCCATATAAAAAAGAAGACATTAGACAACTAGAACGGATTCAGAGAAGCTTCACAGCCAAGATCAATGGGTGCAAAGATCTAAATTACTGGGAAAAGTTACGCGAATTAAACCTATATTCACTGGAAAGGAGAAGAGAGAGATACACCACTATTTACACTTGGAAAATAATGGAGAAACTAGTCCCTAATCTTACTCTGAACCTTGTAACTCCCCAAACAACAGTGGAAAGTAGAAAAGGAAGAGTGTGTCGTGTTCCCAAATTAAAGGCTAGACAAGGAATATCTTAACCCTGAAAAAAGAGTTTTGTTGCGAGAGGACCAAAACTATGTAATCAGCTGCCAAAGACCTAAGGAAAACGAATGGTGTTGCGGGGGACATCTTCAAAATAAGATTAGACGCTGGCTCAGAACAATCCCCGATAAGCCGGGCGTACTTGGCTATGTGAGGTGGAGAGTACAAGAAACCAACTCACTACTTCACCAGGCCAACAAGCTTGACCTTCGTGAAATGAGGAATCATCGCGCGGAACATTTGAAAGGTTGAAAGGAAAGGTATATATACTAGGGGCACTCAATATATTTTGCCCCATCCTTTTTTCTTAGCTAAACAATAGGCCATGGGGCTGAAATGTCTTTTGGGCGGTAAGTTTGAGTTTTCTGCACTTCGCATAACCGGATTTTTCCAGTTTGAACCTCCCCTCCTTGTATAAAACCGCTTTTAAATGCCATTGTATAAAACCGATGGTTACTGCAGTTTCGAAAATGGCGTCTGACGGTGATGTGCGTCGTAAACAGAGAGCTGTTATCGAGTTCTTAACCGCAGAGAAGGAAACAGTTGGAAATATTCACAAACGTCTACAAAACGTTTACGGAGATGCTGTTGTTGATCGAAGCACAGTTCGACGCTGGTCTAAACGTGTGAAATCATCGGAGAAAGGGAGAGCCAGCCTCGATGATGAGCCACACAGCGGTCGCCCGGCATCGGCTGACATCTCACATTGTGCAACGTGCTAACACATCATTCATCAAATCGGCGTCACATACAAGAGCTATCACTGGAGCTAGGAATTAGTGAAGGAAGTGTGAATACGATAATTCATCAACTGGGATACTCAAGTGTGTTCACAGTTTGTTCCTCGCCGACTGACTGAAAATCACGAAGCCCAAAGAAAAGAAATTACTTCTAAGTCGTTGGTTCGATACGAGACAGAAGGGGATGACTTCCTTTCACGAATTGTGACTAGGGATGAGACTTGGGTACACCACTTTGAAACTGAAACAAAACGCCAATCCATGGAGTGGCATCACGCAGGCTCCCCACGCAAGAAAAAGTTCAAAATGGATCCCTCTGCAGGAAAGGTTATGGCCACCATCTTCTGGGACATGAAAGGGGTGATTCTGGTGGACATTATGAAGAAAGGACAAACAATCATCTCAGAGGCATATATTGCTACCCTATAGAGACTCCAGAGATAAAGAGAGTTCGATCGGAGAGAAAACTGAAGACGTCCTTCTTTTGCAGGATAACGCAAGACCACACAACAATTTGCAAACAAAAGAGGCCATCACAAAAATGCGCTTGAATGTGTTACCCCACCCTCCATACAGCCCGGATGTGGCACCTTCAGACTTCCATTTGTTTGGGCCAATGAAGGATGCTAGTCGTGGAAGAAAGTTTCAGAGTTTCAGGTTGTTGAGGAGGTTAAGAGGTAGCTCCAGCGGAACCCAGCGGACTTTTACCAGCAAGGAATAAAGGCCCTTGTTTCGAGGTGGAGGAAAGCCGTAGAAAAGGATGGAGACTATGTGGAAAAATAAAAACTTGTAAAAGAGGTATGTAACTACTTGTGTGCAAAATTTCAGGAACTTACAAGGAAACTTGGGGAAAAATATATTGAGTGGCCCTCGTGTATATATATATATATATATATATATATATTATTATATATATATATATATATATATATATATATATATATGAACACGAGTGACTGACCGGACGCAAACTCTATTACGTTGCAAAAGCGGTCATTAAAAACAAACAAAAAAAAAAATGTGTACTCGGTATTTATATACATGTATAGTATTACAAACAACGCAAGACAAGCTACTGAACATGAACTGAGCGGCGTCTGCTTAGTGCATTTAAACATCATGCACATTTAGCTGTTCGCAAACTACGGCCCTCTTTTTTTTTTTTTTAATATGAAGTTAAGTTGCCAACTAAGAGTGTCAGAAGATACGATTGCATTTTTTTATATACGTAATAAATTCTTGCAGTGCCAAGTATGACAAAACGAAGAAAAGATTTGGTTAAAATGCATTTATACAGGGTGGACCAAAAAACTATTACCCAACTTGAGAAAATATTGTGGATCACCCTGTATAGTGATCTTACTGCTGAGGCCGTATATTGTACCCATACTTTTACTCTTTCAAACGCTGGCTTTGAATCTAGATTCAAGCCCTCAGGAGTAGAGGTACAGGCTCACAGCTGGGAGGAGGTATCAGAATATGGTGCCCAATTGAAAGCCGGTCAAAGTCAGCAACTGATACTTTCAGATGACAGTCAGTTTCTCCATAAATAATTAATTTTCCTAATTTTTACACAAATAAATAATTAATTTATTTCCTTTTTCATTTCAGACCATCATTCTGCTATAGTTGGTGAACGAGTTATAACATAATGAAATACTCTTTGGAAGATGAACATTGATATTGAACCCGTAAGGAGAAACACGGGTGCAAACGAATGAAGAAAGAGTTTCCAAATAAACGATGGACGATACCTGGACTTCAAAATCTCAGAGAAAATCGATATCACAAGGTCGACCAAACGAAAAGAAGGCAGTAGAAGGCCAAAAACATCATGTACTGAGGAAAGTATTGACATGGTTTTATCCATGATAGGCAGTCAAGAAGAACGGCCCAACACCCACAAGTCCGTTAGAGAAATTTCAAAAACTACTGGTATTTCTCGCTCTAGTATTCGTCGTATAGTAAAAGATGATCTGGGTCTTAAATGTTTTAAAAGAGTCATAGTTCATAAGCTCTCTGCATCATAAGCAAGCAAGAGTTGAAAAATGTCGTGCTATGTTAGATCGATTCCCAGACAGAGAAGTGTCGAAAATGTGGTTCAGCGACGAGAAGACCTTTACGGTTGCTTCAACAATAAATACACAAAATGACCGAGTTTATGGAAGACAGGACAAAAAATCTACCAGTCTAGATCGACTTTGCGGGAAACGTCCGCATTTTTCTCAAAAAGTCATGTTTTCCATCTTCATTTCAAAGTTAGAGAAGTCAGAGATTGTTTTTGTTGATCAAAATGCCAAAATTACTGCTGCTTATTACCAAGAAAAAATCCTTGATGCGGTACTGCCGTCGATAAGGGAGAAGGCAAGGTTGCAAGCGTGCACTGATAATGGAGGAGGGCACATTCCGCATAATCTTGGACTCAATTCGGTGACTGTATAGAAACAGTTTTTCTACCCGTGTCTGTATAACAGCGAATTACAAAATAATGGTTACAGTTAGCAAAACTCCAACTTCACCACGAGATAGACCATGAAATTCTATACAGGACACATATATTGACTGTACAAATAACATTTGATAAAGGTAAAATTATATTGTTCAAAATCAGGGTAATAGTTTTTTTTGGCCCACCCAGTATAATCATACGATTCATACGTTACGTTGTATATTAAGTAATAATAACTTAGTTTAGCCATAGTCGATTATACATCAAATTTCTTGCGCTGTAACACCTTCCAAGCCTTAGAGCTGGATAAAATAGGCTATATTAATTACCCCATTAGTGCCCATTGGTAGAATTTCCTACCGACAAAATTGTTTGTCATTATTTCATCACCTTTTCTTGTATTCACGTGATCTTCGGTATGAGTCCTTGATATGAGGCAATCCTTTAGATTGCGTCATATCATTGACTCATACCGAAGATCACGTGAATACAAGAAAAAGTGATGCGATAATGACAAACAATTTTGGCGGTAGGAAATTCTACCAATGGGCACTAATGGGTTAATTACAATGAAATTATTTCATTTCTGTACAGTGACCTAAATGTTACAAATTTTTACCTGAAATTTACTCCTGAATTCTTCATCGAGCTCCTTCCTATTAATTTTAGCTGCTTTTTCTACGACCTCCAAAGCTTTCTCTCTCTTCCCTTTACCAAGAAGCCATCTTGCTGATTCTGGAGCAACCCTGTTGAAGATTACCATTAACACCGCAATTATACGAGTTGATTTATAATATTTAAGAGTGGTTACTATCTGATTAATTACCCACATTCGGTTTATCACTCATTTATTCAATGGTTCAACACAAATAAAAGTTAAGAACAGCTCCTAAGATTAGAAGTAGAAGTAGCTGTAGTTTGTTACGGCTAATATTAAGTTTCGGGAACACCAAATTTCGGTGACTCGCCCATTTCATACTTCGGGCCCATCGGGGTAGCTCTTACTTCCTGGTTAGGTTACCTACGTTAGGTGGTCGTTCTAGGTTGGTTAGTTATTTGACACGTGACCAACTTTCAGTAGTCAGAGGTAAGAAAACTCTTGTCTCAAAACTTAATAATCTTTGCACGCGTTTCTTTCTCTTATCATTTGTTTTTGTGGATACTTTCGATCTAAACTTCCAGTGGTACTTCAGAGATACCTTAGTGATGAAGTTTACATTATTCGTAACACTACATTAGATCATGATTTCAATAGGGCATTTATAGACCAATGACGCTGAAACCCGTAAAGGACTATCTATACTTAAAAGTGGAGGATTTTTTTTAAAGTCTTTTAAAAAAATAATAAGCTAATAAAAGTAGTAAATGGCGGAACATTGTCTAACATGAAATGTAGCTTAACATGACTAATAGCAGAGAGAACTTTACGCAGGATATCGTGCAGTTGTAATTCGTTCTACAGTACAACGGACAAAGTGGTAAATTACTTGGAAAAAGTTATAACCTTAAGTAAATACAAGAGATTAGAGCAGCGATACAATACATAATCATTTGAAAGAACGAAAGTTACACGGGATTATTTACAAAAGAAATATACTACGTTGACCGCTCATTACTCGAAACTATTTACTGTAGATTTCTGGCACAAAGAATAAGAATTTTAATAAGAGCTCCGTACTAGGATCACTAATTGCGTTATTTAACCTCTGTACTAACAACCAGGTTATATATCAGTGGGTGGGAGCCGACAGTTTAACAGAATTCAAAGCATGGGTCCCTACATAATCTGAACGCAGGGAACGACTTAACCCAACCCCTGGAATATGTACATAACACTGACCAAAAGTATTAAACTATTTACTAAATAAGTATTTTAATATCACTTTTAATCTCATTAAAAATCTTAGTTCATATTTATTTATTTAATAATAATAATAATAATAATAATAATAATAATTTCTCACTATTTTTAATTTAATAAATTTTTTAATTGCTGAAATTTTTAGTGGTCAGAAATTCTCTCGTTTATAAAATGAGAATTTACTCGTGGTCTAAACTGCATATAAACCACTTAGTTTAATAAATGCTCATGCTAAAATCAATTGGTGTGGCAGAACTATTGAACAGTGAACGTTTTTCCATTTCCTTAGTAGATTTAGAGAGAGAACGGGGGAGGGGGATGCGGGCAGAATTACCACGGGAAGAAGACGCAGAGAAGAAATGGTGCGTGTATGGCGACGCCAAACCAAGTCCAGTCGTGGAGGAAGTAAGCAATCCACGGCATAATGCACATGGAAGTAGTGAGGAACAGCATGATGGGCACATTGGCGACGATTGACCTATAAGGAGCCGATACGTATTCCAGACCTATCGAGAAAAAAAAAAATCAGGTTCTAATTTAGTTTCAGAACATTTTTAAATTAGACATACAATGAGTCACCAGTTGGACGAAAAATATAAAATTGGGATAAAGAAAAAAATAGGTTTCCAGAATGATTATGGAGTATATAGCTATGGCACAAATTAATTTAATCAAAGATGGAAGCCTACTTTTTCTTTTTCCTAATCGTCAATATTCGAGAGTAAACTATATTAAAGTATTAATGAAACATTTCAGATTGTGTAATTGTGTATGATATTAATGCTCTTTTAGCCATGTATAACCTATAAATAATACTCAGATTTTGTTTAAAGTAGAAGATAATATGTTGTGGTTGTGCAATGGAATAAAATTTTTATCAAAATCGGTAATGAGGTGTTCCTGCTCATTTTTTGTTTTGAATTTACCTTAATCATCATCATCATCATCATCTCTGTAGATCCAGTTAAGAGTACCAGAATGAGCACCGAGTCAAAGGCAAAACTTTTGTCACTTCCCAACCAAAAATCGGTCGGCTCACCCACCTTAGTAAAGTGGTTTGCCCCTGCGTTCCTAGGACTTTCGGAATACCATTCTGTCCTGTATTTGTTAGTACCTGATAATCGCATCATTGTTAACACGAATGATCGTGATCATTGCAGTCCTACAGCCTTGGCCGTAAACACAAAAAACACGCTACATTACTGGCTACAAAAAGTAAATGTAAGGGATAATAAAAGAATACATGATTTTATCGGGGCTTATGAAAATATATATAACTAGCTTGAATCACTGCTAGACGCCTTCTGGGCATAGTGTTCACAAGCTTCTGAGAATTGTCACCGCTAATGCTGTCCCATTCTTCCATTAGTTTCAAGTGTAAATCATTTGTTGAACACTCATGTTCCCTACCTGACTTGTTTTAAACTGATCACAGATGGCCCACTCCCCCAGAAGACGCAACCCCACACCATAATGCAGTTAGGTTAGGTTACCTAACCTAACTGCATAAAATATTTAATCAAAATAAATAAAATCTTTTTGGAAAAGTCTATTAAAAAAATGGGGCTACAAAACGGAAGAAGTGCCAAGTTTGCTTATACCAGTGTTTCTCAAACGGTGGGTCGCAGCCCCCGGCCATAATTTGCTTACCCCTGTAGTAGTGATTTGTGCGCAAAGAAACAATAAAATAACCCGTTTCATGAGTTTGTTTACCCTGTAGGAATGAAAAGGGGTCGCGCCGATCTAAGACCTTGACACGGAGGTCGTGAGGCAAATCCGGCTGAGAAACACTGGCTTAGGACCCTTACCATGACATAATTCCATACATTTTTTGACGTACTGAACAAGAGTCATGTAGTGCATGATTATTAGACTAAGTTCATTATCCCATACCCAGCATGTCTTAAGATTCCAGTTTTACTGTATTTTTTAGTACGTTGTATCATCATACATAATTTAAGTTTCTTTGCTATATCGCGGCCATGTCGTTATGCCCCTACCTGTCAGATCACCTTAGTTAATCGACAAATTAAAATCTGGATAGTAGTTGGAAGGGTGATCGTTGTCCGTGTCTAGATGATGTAGCAACCCGTGGTTCCAATTCAACGTTGAACTGTAGGTTCACTGTCACATGGCCGTGAATACTGGTACGGAGGCAAAAGCATGCAATTAACAATAAATAAATTTTACTTTATCTTTTATTTTACTGACTGGAGTATGGTATAATAATGCTTAAGTTCCCAAAACAAATATTAATTCTTCAGGTAAACTCGACCCGATTGTACAGGGTGTCCCAGAAGTCTTGGAGGGGTTTCTTTGGCTATAACTTTTTCTCTTTTGATTAATTTATTTCTTTTTTTTTTCAATTAAAGTACCCTTGCTGCGATTAATGAAAATGAAAGTGGAATCCTGGACAGTGCAACAAAGTGTGGCTATTGTGGAACTTTATTTGACAAACAACTCTTCCATCGTTGCCGCTCAAAGAGCTTTTCGATTAAAATTCAACACACGTTCCGCTCCTTCTGATCGAGCTATTCGACGGTACGTCGCTAAATTTCGTATGGGGAAAAGGTCAGGGAGACGAACCACGGACTGGGCGTCCTCGGACAAGCCGAAGTCCAACTCGGGTTGAGATGGTCGTGAAAGCGTTGAGAAAATCCACATCAGTCCGACGATGCGCCAGGAATTAAACATTTAAGAAGTTCCTTACATCGAATTTTAGAGAAGATATCAATCTTTACCCGTACAAAATTCAAATTGCTCAAGAAATTAAACCACAAGATCATCAGAGTCGGATAACGTACGCTAACGATTTTAGATTTACGCAATAAAATGACGATTTTCACCAATATTAAATTTGTAATTAAAATCACAATAAATATATTTTCAAGCGGTACAAACCTTTTTTTATTTGATTCCCAAACAAAAAATTATAGCCAAATAAAACCCCTCCAAGGCTTCTGGGACACCCTTTAAAAGTTTCAGTACATACCAGAGCATTTTTTAAGCTTTTCCCACTGGGCGACAAAGGCAGATCGGGAAGTGGCGGGGGGGGGAGATTAAGGCACGGGTGTGCTGCCAATTTCTTAACAACCGGTTCTGATACAGATAGGGGTGTAAATCGGCGAGCGCCAATGGCGCGAGTCATTAAGCTAGGCGGTCTGGGTGAGCGGTAGCTCCCCCAGCGGGGTCCGGGGCAGAGCCCCGAAAGCTAACGCATTAGCTTTTCCAAACAGCATTTTGTAACATTTTGGCAGAAATTATTTAACATATTCTTTATACTCACTAATGACATAATTATCTAAAAATAAACTAATTTTTCATCAAAAAATAAATAAATATTGAAACGACCACTGCTTGTGATACTACCTATATTTTTCTATAAAATCCTGAAAAAATGAAAAAAAAAAAAAAAATTCTACTGACTTAAATATTTGTTAAAAACAAACAAACAGTTCGATGATCCAATCAAACTTTAACAACCGGTTCGGGCGAACGGACCGAACCGGTTGCAGTACACCCCTGGATTAAGGATACTATGGATCCAAATGTTCCCTAATCAGGCCACCATCTCCGTGTGGTCTGAAATAACACTAGCATTATCTATATATAAATATTCAATGTAAATTTATATTTACATTTAGGATAAACAGTTCTAAGTGTGGCATACGTGCATATATTATATGTGTAGTGAATACTCTTATTTTAGTTTCAAGATAAATGTTAATTTTACCGTCTTGAATTTCGGAATAGTATAAATTCATTTTAAATTAGTTACCCCATTATAATTCAATTGTGAACCACATTAATACTAATTTTATGTATACTATATTATTTTATTGTATGTAAACATAATTAATTATATATCACAATTGTCAGTTAATTATTATATTCAAATATTTATTTTAATCTAATACCATGTCCATTTTACAAATAAATAATAGAAAACCAAGGGTTATATTTTCCACCTTTGGTACTGTCGCAGTTTCGCCTAACGGACTCAATACGGCTAGTGAGATAATCACTGGTTGGCACTTAACTAGCGGCAGTGCTTATGGCTACATCATCCAGGTTAACCTATACCGGATAGATGCGCTACGGTCCCAAGCCGTAGCTTGCCTAGGCCCAACGACGACGACGTAAACCAACAATTGGTGACTCCGGAGTTGGATTCCCCCCTTTTACCCGAACGACTAGGATTAGACTGTAACGTCGTTCGTGCCCATCACCCCCTTCACCCGAGCGACTAGGACCAGACTGTAACGTCGTTCGTGCCCATCACCCCCTTCACCCGAGCGACTAGGATCAGACTGTAATGTCGCTCGTGCCCTCTGCCCCTCACCCCTGCCCGTGCGCTCTGTGCCTGCGCTCGTCTCAACCTCCACTCCTTCGTTGGTAACTTGTCGTCTTGCTTGTACGTCAGCAAGCATAGGAGAAGATGCCTGACGACGCTGGTGCCATCTCCCACTTGAGCGTAAAGCTCCCCGTCTTCTGGCCGGGTGATCCATTTATTTGGTTCCACCAAGTGGAATCACAATTCAACTTGGGAAGGATCACCGCTAGCAGGACGAAATACGATCATGTTTTGTCCTCTCTACCAGCGAGCATCATCTCTGAAGTCCGTGACGTCATCGTGTCTACTTCCACGAGTGAGGACCCATACAACGATCTGAAGTCTGCCATCCTGTGCCGCACCACTGTCTCCGAGCGTGAGAAACTACATCAGTTAATCTCAAAAGAAGAACTTGGAGACCGTAAGCCCACTCAAATGCTGAGGGCTATGCAGTGCGCTCTAGGCGAACGCGCACAAACCTTCGATAAGGACATCTTTAGACAGTTGTTCTTGCAGAAACTTCCTCCATCAGCTCAGCGTGTCTTGGCCACTATGGATCCTGCTACTCCAGTTGATAAACTAGCAGAAACTGCCGACAAAGTAGTGGAGATTGACACAGCTCCGGTCAACAACGTGAACACACAATCGGAACTGGAGTTGAAAGTGAAAGAGTTAAGTCAACAACTCAACCACGTTTGTTCTCTGCTACAAAATCAACGGCAAAGAAGCCATTCTCGGTCAAGATTTACGAAGAGGCATCGTTCGAGTTCCGGGAAGATCTGCTTCTACCGCTCGAAATTTGGAAAGAAGGCTAGGAAGTGCATCTCCCCTTGCAATTTTTCGTCGGAAAACCCCAGCAGCGAGTCCTAATGGCGTCTAGTACTCGCACTGCCAACCTGTTATTCATAAAGGACAGGAACTCTGGTGTCAATTTCTTGGTTGATACCGGAGCGTCAGTCAGTGTATTCCCTCAAAAATCTGGTCATACGCACTCGGAATCTCCGCCTCTATACGCTGCTAACGGTTCACGCATACCCACGTACGGTACTCAGTCGCGTGAACTAAACTTGGGCCTTCACCGATCCTTCAAGTGGATTTTCATCTGTGCTCAAGTGCAGCATCCCATAATCGGCGCTGACTTCCTCCAGCATTTCAAACTTCTGGTGGATCTTGACAAGCGACGCTTATGCGACCAGGCCACACTGCTTTCTGTTCTTGCCAAACAGGTTGCCCTTCCGGACGCCTCGAACTCTGCACTTTCCCTCGTTCCCCCTAATTCCATGTACCAGTGCCTTTTCCAGCGATATCCAGGAATTCTTCAACCGATGCAGATGGGTGATACCATTAAGACACCATTACCCATCACATTACAACAAAAGGTCCCCCTGTGTTTGCAAAACCCAGACGTCTTGCCCCGGACAAACTGAAAGCTGCCAAATCGGAATTCCAGCTTATGATGGATCTTGGGATAATAAGACCTTCCAAAAGCAGTTGGTCCTCTCCCCTACACCTGGTCCAGAAGAAGTCAGGAGACTGGAGACCATGTGGGGATTACCGGTTTTTGAATTCGACAAACCATCCCGGACCGATATCCGGTACCAAATGTCCAAGACTTTACTTCTCTTCTCCACGGCAAATCTATCTTCAGTAAAATAGATCTCGTTAAGGCTTTCCACCACATTCCCGTAGAGCCTTCGGATATTCCCAAGACTGCAGTTTGTACACCATTTGGGTTATTCGAATTTTGAAGATGCCGTTCGGGCTACGGAATGCTGCGCAAACCTTTCAGAGGTTTATAGATGAGGTCACCAGAGGCTTAGACTTTGTTTATGCCTACATCGATGATTTGCTTGTGGCCAGCTCAACGGAAGAGGAACATAAGGAACATCTTTCACTCCTCTTTCAACGCTTAGAACAATACGGTGTTACTATTAATGCATCTAAGTGTTGTTTGCACAGCCAACCTTGGAATTTCTTGGTCACACGATTTCGCAGCACGGAATTACCCCCCTTCAGGACAAGTGTGAAGTGATAAAAATTACCCAATGCCAAATAATCAGCGTGAGTTACGTCGGTTTCTAGGTTTGGTAAATTATTACCACAAGTTCATTAAAAACTGTGCCAGTGTTCTTGCTCCTCTACACGCTATGATCACACACAAACGCAAGGTAACGAAATAGTATGGTGTAGCGATAGTTTACAGGCGTTCGACAATGCCAAAAATGCTATCAATAGTGCATTGTCTCTGTCATTTCCTATCAGTGATGCCCCCCTAACTCTGACGGTCGATGCATCAGATGTTGCGATCGGTGGAGTGTTGGAACAAACCATTAACGGTCAACAAGCACCCATCGCGTTTTACTCGAAAAAGCTGCAGCCAGCCCAAACGCGTTATAGTGCTTTCGGACGTGAACTTCTTGCTATTTACTTAAACGTGAAGCATTTTCAACATTTCCTTGAAGGCCGAGAGTTTTGTGTTTTACCGACCACAAACCTTTGGTCACTGTCTTCAATAAAAACAGCTGTAACCACTCTCCCAGAGTCATCAGACAACTCGATTATATCTCGCAATTTACCACAGATATCCGCCACATCAAAGGTGTCTTGAACACTCCAGCGGATGCACTCTCAAGAATAGAGATTACTTCTGTTACCCTCAGCTCTACACTGTGGAATGCTATTGCACAGGATCAAGATAAGGATACGGAACTACAAGACCTGCTCAGAGAAGACTCCACTCACTCACTTTCCCTCAAGAAAATGAGTATGCCAGGATTGTCGGTGCCCCTCTATTGCGACGTATCAACAGCTGCTATTCGCCCTTATGTCCCTCCATGTCACAGAAAAGCAGTCTTCACGGATCTTCATAAGCCCTCCCATCCTGGTATCCGTGCTTCGCAACACCTGGTTACCTCTCGCTTTGTTTGGCCCTCGATGCGGAAGGATGTCAAACATTGGACCAAAACGTGCCTTGCCTGCCAGCGTGCCAAAGTCCAAAGGCACACCAGGTCCCCCTTTGACGCATTTCCGCCCCCATCCCAGCGATTTGAGGTGATTCATGTAGACATTGTTGGCCCTCTTCCAGTGATTCAAGGCCAACGTTATCTGCTCACCTGTCTCGACCGCTTTTCCAGATGGCCTGAAGCCATCCCACTTCCTGATATCCAAGCGGACACTGTTGCAAGAGCCTTTCTTCATGGATGGGTATCAAGATTTGGATTGCCGACAAAAGTCATCACTGACCAAGGTCGCCAATTTGAGTCTTCGCTTTGGAAGAAGTTTACCAGCTTGTTGGGTACAGTACATGCGCATACCTGTGCGTATCATCCGCAAGCTAACGGCCTCGTCGAACGCTTCCATCGCCAGCTGAAGTCATCCCTTATGTGTCACGAAGACTCCCATTGGATGGATAAGCTTCCACTCGTTTTGCTTGGTATTCGCTCTGCATTTAAGAGTGATCTGAAGACTACAGCGGCTGAACTAGTCTATGGAACAACACTGCGGCTACCAGGTGGCTACTTCACTGCAGGGGATAAGTCATGTGATCCTACGGAATTCGCTCAAACACTTTCCTCTCACATGCAGTCCCTTCAGCCTGTTCCCCCTCGATTGACTAGCCAACAGAACATCTTTGTTTCCCCAGCCCTCCAATCTTGCACCCACGTTTTCGTTCGTGTACCTCTCCCAAAACGGCCTCTCCAATGTCCATATGACGGGCCCTATGAAGTTCTCCGACGTACGCGCAAATCATTTCTCATCCAGCGCGGTTCCAAGGTCGACAAGGTTTCTATCGATCGTCTTAAGCCTGCGTTTTTGGAATCAACCTTAAGCGAGGTACATGTAGCTACCAAAAAGGTCCCGGGGAAATCTGTGTCGTTCGGAACTCTTTGAACTTCCTCTCTGGTGGGGGAGTGTGTAGTGAATACTCTTATTTTAGTTTCAAGATAAATGTTAATTTTACCGTCTTGAATTTCGGAATAGTATAAATTCATTTTAAATTAGTTACCCCATTATAATTCAATTGTGAACCACATTAATACTAATTTTATGTATACTATATTATTTTATTGTATGTAAACATAATTAATTATATATCACAATTGTCAGTTAATTATTTATATTCAATATTTATTTTAATCTAATACCATGTCCATTTTACAAATAAATAATAGAAAACCAAGGGTTATATTTTCCACCTTTGGTACTGTCGCAGTTTCGCCTAACGGACTCAATACGGCTAGTGATATACCGGATAGATGCGCTACGGTCCCAAGCCGTAGCTTGCCTAGGCCGACGACGACGACGTAAACCAACATATGTATTTATATGGCTTCCAAGACAACTCCCAAGACAATTCTATTTTTACAAATTTTGAAAATTCCTTGTCGCCCAGTACCCTAAAATTTCATTTACTGGGCGATAAATTTTCTTCACTGGGTGACATTCATGTCGCCCACTCGCTAGGTTAAAAAATGCTTAGTACATACGGTAAATAACTCTCATGAAGTTTACAAGAAGAAAAACTATAATTCGATGTGATAAAAGGATGTGAATGTCATTCATCTGACATAGCCTGAAGTAAAATTCCAGATGACAGACGCATTTCAGAGTCCATAAAGTCCTAATTACTAACCTAACCTAACCTAACAACCTAATTAACTAACCTAATTTAACAATTTAACATAGTCGTATTAGGATACAAAGCTGTTACCAACTTCTCCAAACTACGTCTGGAATCTGAATTTCGCCATAACTAAAACAAATCCATTGTTAGGCGAGAGATAAATGGAGGACACAGCCTATGATAGTGTATAACGTATGTGCAATGTTCATTAATTTCTTTTATGTAGTGTACGCGACTTAAGATTAAACTAATGCATATAAATCTGTTACACACTTATACTTATGTCAAACTATAACGATTACATCTCTTTACAGCATATGGACCTAACTGATTATAATTAAATTCCTATAAATGATTTACATTTTGAAATACATTTGTGATAACAATGAAAACTTAAAGAAATAACTAAGGAGAATATAAATGTTTAAGTCAGTAAAAATAGGTATAAAAACGAAGTACAAAATTGATCTCACCTAAAATGTAAGCTATCAGAAAATTCGAATCGTGAGCTAATCCAACGATGAATCTCAGAATGCAGAACGGAATGAGAGCATTACAGAATGACGAAGCAATTCCAAACACACCACCGACTAAATTCGAGCCGACGATGATAGGAACTCTACCAAAATTGTCAGCCAACCAACCGCATACTGGAATACCAATCATACTCCCAATGAAGAAACACGCCTGCGTGAAAGGAGGTTTCCAGTCCTCTTCGCACACCCAGTTCAACTGAAACGCAAAAGAAATTCAAATACAGTAATTAGAAAATCGCCAATGCATGAAAATGATGATAGCTTAATATTTGGATCACCTGAAGCTCAGGGCCCCCATGTATTCTTGTTTTTTGCTTTACAGTACCAAATATAATAATAAATTAAATTGAATGCCCGGTTAAGTCAACTGTACGCCCTTGACGATTGGTTAGGTTAAGTCGTGATATTTTTGTTAGTTTTAACGAAGATATCATTTGGTAATTGAGGCTGGGGACCCTGATCATGTATTAAAATAAGACAGACATACAAAAAATATAAAGAACCCAAAACAACAATTTTATATATATACACAAACTCAGAATGGTTCCTGAGAAAATATATGTTAAACACAGACCGTGCATGGAACAAGGAACTCTTCTGGGAAATTAAATCCACTATAGTCCGAATAAGTAATGGTAAATGACAAATACAACAAGGAAGTCTTCTGGAAAAATTACCATTACTTATTCGGACTATAGTGGATTTAATTTTCCCAGAAGAGTTCCTTGTTCCATGCACGGTCTGTGTTTAATATATATATATTTATATATATATATATATATACAGGGTGGGCGGAAGTAGCTCCCTAATTTAAATTACATATAAATTATGTATAAATTGTGATTGTATTGTTATATTGTTATGGTGTGTTCTCTAAAGTGGTACAATTGTAACGGTAATCTTTTTTTCTCTAAAGTGTTCTCTTTGTGTTCTCTAAAGTGGTACAATTGTAACGTTCGTTTTTTTTTTTTTCATTTCAGATTGAAGGGTAACATGGCTGAGCGTTTAACACTGCAGGAGCGTGCCCAGTTGGCGGCACGGTACGAAGTTTGGCAATCTGTCGTTCGAGTTCAAAGATGGTGGCGGCCATTCACGGACCACGTGCCCAAGTGGACCCGAAAACAATCAAGAACTGCCACTCGAAGCTCATGACCACGGGTCTGTGGCAGATGTTCGAATGTGGTCGCCCTTCGACATCCAGGGCCCAGGAACGGTGCAGGCAGTTCAGGAAATGTTCGCACGGAGTCCACGAAAGTCAACTCGCCAGGCAGCTCGGGAAAGTGGACTCTCCCGCTACTCAGTGCGAACTGTGCTGAAGAAGAAGCTGAACTGGCGTGCGTGGAAGCCGCATTACTGCCAATCTCTCTCGGACGAGGACTGCGACATTCGCATGGAGTTCGAGGAAATCATGCTGGCTTGGCATGAAGACTGGCCCCATCTCTTCCGCAACATCCTCTGGAGCGACGAGGCGGTGTTCCACGTCGGAGGCTTTGTCAACCGCCACAATTGCCACTACTGGACAGGAGAGGATCCCATGGTTACCGCTGAAAAACGGCAGAATCGGTTCAGTGTAACGGTGTGGTGTGGTATGACCTCAGATCAGGTTGTGGGCCCGTTCCTTCTGCGCAACACCATGAATGCTGAGCGGTACCTTGCTATGTTGCGAAACGAGGTCTGGCCGGTTGTCAGCACATGGGAGAACATCGACGAATCTGATATTTATGCAAGATGGCGCCCCTCCGCACTTCGCTCTTGTTGTCCGTGAGTGGCTGGATGCCCACTTCCCTGGGCGTTGGATGGGTCTCGTGGTCCACATCATGGCCAGCCAGGAGCCCCGACTTGACACCGTGCGACTTCTTTCTTTGGGGGTGGGTAAAGGAAGAAGTCTACCGCACCAAACCGGACATTGGAAGAACTGGAGGACCGAATTCGGGAAGTCATGTCCTCCATCCCGCCGGAGTTCCTGCTAAAGTCAGTGGACGCCATTCCTGGGCGGCTCCAGAACTGGTGGAAAGAGTTGGAGCCCACATTGAATTTTAGAGAAAACCTACCATGTATGCCTACCTTTTCATATTATTTCTTCTGAAATAAATGGATAATATACGTATTTTTTTACCAATCCAAAATAGGGAGCTACTTTCCGCCCACCCTGTATATATATATATATATATATATATTATATATATATATATATATATATATATATATATATATATATATATATATATGTGTGTGTGTGTATATTATATATTACAGGGCGTCCCAAAAAAAATGTATACACACTTTAAATACTTATAAAGGCAGTGTTTATTAAAATACATTTCATTTTCAAAATGTAATAGAATCTACACACATTATTTAATTGTTTTGTCAACGCCTGTTTTCAAACTGACGTCCGTTCTGGTCCAGGCACTGCTGATAACGCGAAGCAATGGAATCGCAAACATCACGAACATTTCGTTTGGTATTTGTGTGCATTCTCGTTCAATGGCTGCTCTCAATTCAGCGACTGTTGCAGGTTTTATAGCGTAGACTTTGTCTTTTAAGTATCCCATAAAAAAAAGTCTAGTGGTGTGAGGTCTGGTGAACGCGGAGGGTATTCTATGAAACCCCTTCGTCCAATCCACATCCACATCGTGCCAAGTACCACTCGCAATACTCCACTCTTCGTCCGGATCATCATCTTCATTAATAGCATGGACTAATCTTGGAATGTAACTTTTCCATTGACAGCGCTTCAAAATGCGTTGGACAGACGATTCTGAAATTCCTACCTCACGACTCGCTTGCCGCACAGATTTTCTTGGACTTTGGTGATACGTTTCCAGTACTCTTTCTTGCTTTGTGGGGCTTGTCGATGTCCTTGGTCTTCCGGAACGCTTCTTGTGGACATTCTGAACAGTTCCATCGGCTTCAAACTTATCTCTAATTCGAGTGATGGTAAGTCGCGTTGGTGGATCTGTTTGAAACTCCCTCCTAAACTGTCTTTGCACTTCAACTGCGTTTTCACACTTCCAGTAGCATTTTAGAATGAATTTCCTTTGTTCAAAGCTTAGTCTGACTGCCATTATTAATTCTAATGGGTTTAACTTGGAAAGAAAGAAACATCAATTGAGCTATCAGCTGTTAAAGTGTGTATACATTTTTTTGGGACGCCCTGTATATATATATATATATATATATATATATATATAATATATATATATATATTATATATATATATATATATATATATATATTATATATATATATATATATATATATATCGCAGGAGGAGATTGTAGACACTAATCGACGAGGGAAATACTTTGTGGGATACGTTTGGCAGGAGACAGGAAGTACTAGAACTCCCTTTCTCCTGTCACTGTCCTCTTTAACTGGTCTGTTTCTGTGTCTCATTTACCTTGTGAGCAGTCGAGCATGCTCTCAAACACTCGCTTCTACCTTTATTCTACACTACATATACATGCATTTTACACACTACAAAATCTTTTGAAAATTTATTTTAAAAATAATAAAATGGTATCGTGGGCCTCAAAGACCTTGATTTTGGCTCTCCTTAAGTTACACTTATGGTTAGGCTGACCATACGTACCGTTTTGAACGGGACAGTACCGTTTTGTATGGGTTTTTGTATGGGTTCTGTCACTGAAGAATAATTGTAAGCTCAATATGTTTATGTACTTACTTTTTCATGAATACAGAATATTACATAACCCCCGTCCCTTTTTGCCATCCCAATGTCCCGTTTTTGTCTCAAGGAAATATGGTCAGCCTACTTATGGTAAAATATTCAGTCTGAAAGAAAGTTTGTTTTTAAACTGCAGAAAATCGAATCGTCCGTTTCAAACATTTTGCATAATAACTACAAATTACAAAAAGCTTTCCAAATATTCAATATATAATTATTAATCACACAAAAGATCCCTTTCCAATTCACGGTATTATTCTTAAAAAGTTCACGACGATGACGACGACAATGAAAATACTTTTACTGTTCACTCTGACCTTCCTTCAGTGAAAAACTGAATGACCCTAAAAACTGGTCCAGCACATCCTCTGGGTTGCGGATGGGAGTACCCCCTCCTTGGAGGGCAGCTTCGAATACCAAAAATAAGAAGCCGTGGACAGCGAGGAAGATGAACGAAAATGCCAAAGAAGAAAGATGAATACTGGAAGGACGTCGCGCCAGGCGGGAAGAGGAAGACGATGGCGCGAGCTTTCTGAATCCTGGAACTGGGGAAACCCCATAACAGGACCCATGCAAAGGGAACCACCAGCCAGGCAAATGGCCCTGGTCCCCAACATTCACAACGATCAATGACCAGCAAAAGAAAAAGAAAGATCTTAAGACCATAAGATGGACCATTGATGAAAGGAAAGTATTACTCTACTGCTCCACTACTCAAAGTTTTAAAATGGAGCAGACGGAAAAATGAGGTTCTAAGGGGTCCAATTGGAAGAACCGACCTCCTTCAAGACAAGAAAACCACCTCTGTCCAAAAACTACAATCACTCGTCTCACAGATGCACAAGTCCTTAATCAAGACGAAATAAACACCATCGAAAACAACTGACCAAAAGTTGTATTTTATAAAATATTTTTGTACATTTAAAAGCGTTGATTAGAAAGAATGAATTAACGTAATACCCATCTTTGGTACGGTTTTCAATGGGCAGCCCGTAAAAGCAATTTCTAGAACACAACGTACGCTTCCTCTAACTAAACGAGATGCTAATCACCGCCGGCTGTGTTTGGCCTTAGTGGTCTTGCGACCACTAAGACCACACGCGGGTATGAGTGAGTATGGTTTTGTCACTTTTGTGACCACATACATACCCATCCACGTACAAACCGCACTGAACACCCTATCTCCGTCACCTTTTTCGGGTTCTAGGACAGTTCATACCAGGACAGCTCATACCAGGACAACTCATACCCGGACAACTCATACCTAGGACAACTCATACCTAGGACAACTCATACCTAGGACAACTCATACCTAGGACAACTCATACATAGGACCAGAAAAAAAAATGAAAAATTAATGAAAACATTTATTTTGTAAAATTAAAAATTAAATTTAAACATTTAGAATTCATGCAAGTTATTAATGAAACATTTTGAAATGAAACATTTATTTTGTAAAATTAAAAATTAAATTTAAACATTTAAAATTCATGCAAGTTATATACAGTATAATATATCTATATATATATATATATATATATACAGTATATATATATTATATATATATATATATATATATATATATATATATATATATATATATGATACACACAGACCGTGCATGAACAAGGAACTCTTCTGGGATAATTAAATCCACTATAGTCTGAATAAGTAATGGTAAATGACAAATACCATAGTTTTTCTTTTTTCATGATGCAAGCCCGACGTGGCAACGGGTCCTCGCAAAGAGGTCCCATAGATATAGCTTCCCTCACCAGCTATCTGCAAAGCAGGACAGGATCCAGCTTTGGGACATGGATCTAGGGTTTAAAGCAGCCTAGCCCACTACATTTAGAACCTCAATATAAGTAAAGACTCGTTGCATTTCACGTCGGATTGAATAAATCAAAGAAAAAGGGGGGCAACGAGTCTTTTACTTATATTGAGGTTCTAAATGTAGTGGGGCTAGGCTGCTTTAAACCCTAGATCCATGTCCCAAAGCTGGATCCTGTCTGCTTTTGCAGATAACTGGTTGAGGGAAGCTATATTTATGGGACCTCTTTGCGAGAGAGACCCGTTTGCCCACGTCGGGCTTGCATCATGAAAAGAAAAACTATGGTATTTGTCATTTACCATTACTTATTCGGACTATAGTGGATTAATTATCCCAGAAGAGTTCCTTGTTCCATGCACCCGGTCTGTGTGTATCATAAAAAACTCAGGGAACCATTGGGTTCATTGAATGCCCAGTTAGGTCAACTGTACGCCTTGACGATTGGTTAGGTTTAGTCGTGATATTTTCGTTAAACTAACGAAAACATCACGACAAACTAACCAATCGTCAAGGGCGTACAGTTGACCTAACCGGGCATTCAAATTTTATCTTATGTAAATAATGGTTCTCTATTTATTATATGTTTGCAATAAATAATAAATTTGTTGTTATTGTTTTCTTATCTTATTTTGGTTAATTTGCAGAGTTTAAACTTTCGGGGTGGATATAGATGAAAAGATCAACATTGGGGTGGTAATTGTTGAAGAGAGTATGAGTTGTCCTAGGTATGAGTTGTCCTAGGTATGAGTTGTCCGGGTCTGAGTTGTCCGGGTATGTGTTGTCCTGGTATGAGCTGTCCGGTCACGCCTTTTTCGGTGTCAACAATATGTCTGAAGTTAATGTTGGACAATATGTTACTTATATAAACTCACCTGAGAGGTAATAGTAGGGTAATATATGGTGTAGTTATAGTCCCATCCATAAGTACAGTCGGTCGTAGGCCAAGAACTATTAGCTCGAATTTCTCCATCTCTGAAATCTATCTATGAAACCAAAAAGGTAAAGTATTTTTTAAGTAAAATGAATACCCACTCTAGGTAATACCCGCGTATGAAATACATATATTGTTTGAAGGTTGTTTAACCTCCTTCGTAACATCAAAGGTCATGTGAAGGAGGAGATCTCGTTTTATGTGGGATCCGAACCACGAGGGTCGCTTCATTATCTGGACACAGAGGACGGTCTCCCATCCAACTACAGCCCAAGCCCAATGTCGATGTGTCGAGACAGCCATGACGTAGCCCCGAAATATAAAGATTAAAATCCCAAATTATATATGTACAATTTTGCTTTTATTTACATTATATTAATAATACAAGCATTTGATGTATTGTTTAATATATATATATATATATATATATATATATATATATAGAGAGAGAGAGAGAGAGAGAGAGAGAGAGAGAGAGAGAGAGAGAGAGAGAGAGAGTCATGCAAGAAGTAAATAGACACCCTTAACTTTATGGTAAAATGTATGCATCCAAATTTTTTTGCCATTATTATGACTAATATTCGTTTCCTTTTTTAAGATTGTAATATACCCATCCTAGAACATGCCTCGAACACAAGATATAGCTGCACGTCCATAATAACCAAGCTGATGAAGATAGTTTACTGCTGTTCTTGGGCTAATTTTGAGTTTTTCTGCCACTTCTGAAGCTTTTAAACGAGGGTTGTTCTCAACAGATCTTCGAACAAAACGAAGACATCTGTCAGAAGGCCCAGGTCGACCAGGTCGTGATTCAATTGATGTTTTGCCCTTTTCTTTAAATTGGACTATTATTCTGTTAACAGTAGAAAGGGGTATTCCGAGATTCCTAGCTATTTGTCGCTGGGACAGTCCACCCTCAGATTGACCAACAATCCGTCCTCGTTGAAAGTCAGAAATTTCTTTGGAATCTTGTGTTCGAGGCATGTTCTAGGATGGGTATATTACAATCTAAAAAAAGGAAACGAATATGAGTCATAATAATGGCAAAAAAATTTGGATGCATACATTTTACCATAAAATTAAGGGTGTCTATTTACTTCTTGCATGACTCTGTATATATATATATATATATATATATATATATATATATATATATATATATATATATATATATATAACTGCAAACACGCAGTATAATTAACGTAAAGAACGACGCTTTGTATAGGAGAATATTCCGCGCAAGACGAGAGCGAAAGAACGAAACAAATAAAAAATGAGGTAACCACCCGGAATCGAACCAGGGATCTTCCGATTGCCGGTCAGATATGATAACCATTACACCACGTGGTGTAATGGTTATCATATCTGACCGGCAATCGGAAGATCCCGGGTTCGATTCCCGGGTGGTTACCTCATTTTTTCATTTATTTCGTTCTTTCGCTCTCGTCTTGCGCGGAATATCCTCCTATACAAAGCGTCGTTCTTTACGATATATATATTATATATATATATATTAAATAATATATATATATATATACACACACACAGACAGGGTGCGGCATAAGTCGGTTTATCGAGAATAATGGAATCACTTTATGAATAATAATATTTATCATTTACACAGAAATTATTCAGTGTCCTCCATCATGTTCAATACATACGTTGCATCTTTGAACCACTGAACAACAAATAGGGTAGCACAGTTCTTTGTTATTATTCAACGTCTCGAACCCTTGGCGTATCAAAGTCATCGTGTGATCAAAGTCCCGAGGTTTCTGGCCGTTGATTCTATCTTTGATTATACCTCACATTGAATAATCACATCACAGTGATTATTCAGTGTGGGGTATAATTATGCCTTGGTCTTTAATGAAACGTGTTTGAATGAAAATATTCTGCCCAATTATACTATTATAGTATATACATCTACGAGGCGTTCTAAAATTAGTTAGTAAACATTTATATGAACGCAATATCTTAACAAAAATTACGCGATATTTAACAATTTTATTTCAAATACAGCAACAATAAGAAAAGCAACGATAATTGTTTATTTTAGATGTTCAAAGTGTCTTCCTTCAACTTGAACGCATTGTTCACAACGTCCGACTACTGATATAAGACATAAAAGTTTACCAAGAAATGTTAGAACACCATATATATATGTTACACGCATGGAATAAGGAACACTTCTGGAAAAATTAAATCCATTCTAGTCCGAATACGTAATGGTAAACGACAAATACTATAGTTTTTCTTTTTCATGATGGACACCCAACGTGGGCAACGTGTCACTAGCAAAGAGGCACCCAAAATATAGCTTCCCTCACCAGCTATCTGCTAAGCAGATAGAACCCAGCTTTGGGACAGGGTCTAGACTCTAGGGTTTAGTACCCAGGTCATAATAATTAGGTCTATATAATATTGCAGTACTTGCGAAATGTATGTTATAATACAGTATAATTGAACATAAAATATATGATTACTAATCATGTATTTTATATTCAATTATACTGTATTATAACTGTGCAGTGTTGGGCACTAAAGCGTTAATCCGATAACAGTTAATTAACGAAGTTAACTTTTTTTAACGGACTATTAACGGAAGTTAATTTCCATTTATCGTTATCGGACCAGTTAACTTCCGATAACTCGATATTTAGTCTGTTAAAGTCCGTTAACACGTTAACTGCGAGGAGTCATTCACGGAAGATCACCGCTCCGCGAATGAATTCAAACCGCCATAACTTCAGTCTGCCAATTCCGTCCTCTGTCGCAGTGGAACGGCTCTTCTCTCTCGGCAAGGACATCCTGAGGCCCAAGAGGTCAAGACTGGCAGTTGGGCCTAACTTTGAGAAGTTGGTCTTTCTGAAGGGCAACCAGCACATTGTGTCAGTCTTTAATAAATGTGCCTAAAATTTAATTTTACCTTTCAGTTCCCGCCATAATAATTCTCTGGTAAATTAAAATTTAGTTAATGGTTAGTGGTTACAAGGGTTTCAAAACATGTAATCAGTACATTTTTTATAAAAAAAAAAAAAAAAGTTATTAAGCAAAAAAGTTGCAAAACTTGATAAAAATACAGTTAATATCTATTTATTGTTGGATTTTGCATAAATAAACATTTTCTATGGGTTTTAAAGCTTTTTCCTTGATTTTTTTAAATGTTAGTAAAGAAATAGTTATCATTAACGGATTATCGTTAACTTCCGTTAACTTTGTAGTAAAATTATCGGATTATCGTTATCGGAGTTAAAAATTGGGGTTACGGATTATCGTTATCGAAGTTAACTTTTTGGTTAACGGTGCCCACCACTGTAACTGTGTAAGTATTACTGTGAGTATTACACGCTTATCACGACTGGAATGCACAGAATTTGATAAATATTTTATTAGTAATCATTATTTTCATGTTCTTTTTTATGTGTTTAAAATAATATTTCTTTGTGAATGCAACTACCACTATAACACCATTGAAAACTAGGGCCTGTATATGCATTATAATATAATTTAAATTTGGATCATTATCCCCTTAGGGGAGTGTGAGTTTTTGACACCTTTCAGCTCAACGCACAGGAACAGGAAGCCTGTTTCCTGTTGCTATCTCACAGTATGGTGGGTGAAGCGTGTGGTATATAAAAAAATGTGGATCAAATGAAATACTCGGCATGATGTCCGTTTGGTGCTCCTCCTAGTCTACCCTCCCTAGATCCGCCCCTGGTGACGGGTGGGAAGATAGACTGGAAAGGTTTGGCCGGGATAAGGCCAAAAGGCGAGTTATATAATGGGGCCAAGCATCATTACCAACTTTTAATTAAGCATAATTTGACTGATAGCCAATATTTAACCGAGAAGAATTACTCGGTGCTCGCATCAGTAATAAATAAAGGTATGATAGAATCACTGCCTTTCTCTGAATTTTCTCATCAGTACCAGTTTGCAACGAGTGACCCCTTCCTTAATCCGCCCCACTCCCTATTCAAACACTCACCCACTCGACCAGTTTGAATCATATACAGTATATTTATTTCTGTATAATAATGAACATCGAAAAACAAGTCCTTATCATGCGTCATAATGCAAGCTGCAGAAATTTAAGTATCGTCCTTGTTACTTGTAAAAACACGAATTGACGATAATGGCTACGGTATTAGAATATTCATATTTAGGAGGAATACGTAAAATACAGATAAATTAGCCTCTCTCTCTCTCTCTATATATATATATATATATATATATTTATTCAAAACACTTCTTTTCATGAATTGAAGAAGGGGAAAAAGTAAGTAAAAATCGATTGCATGCAAATAATGTAATAATTTAGGTAAAATAACATTTTTTTAACGAGAATAAAGTGAATAAACGTACCTCATCAATAGTAATATTATATCTCAAACATTGGAAAAATCAAGTCCAGATTCCGTTCGTGGGACGGTGAGTGCTTTGAAATCCTCTGCCGTTAAATTCATACCAAATTTTTCCTGAATTTCTTCTTGAAAACCCGATATCGGACTACACCAATGCGGCGGTGTTACGACCATAAAGATTTGCCCATAATAGATAAAGCCGTAGAGCATACAAAATGCGCACATAAAGCAGAGGAGAATCTGGAAAAGCGCAAAAAATAAAGTGTTTTGAGAAATTTACTCATTTAAACTCTCGTATCAGGCGTGGATTGAAGTTCCACTCTCAGTATGTAATTAAAAGCAATCTTTGCTTTCCAAAACGAGGAACGTTACTGTTAATCGAATCGTTTTGCTTTCGTACGCTAACGGACACCACCATATGACGGAAGGGGGACGCGTAACGCGTCAAAATATGTATGGAGTTGTCTACTGAATTTTTAGCGCAAAATCTGTCAGATGGCAAGATCACTCCCATTATTGTGACGCTAAAGATTTATCCCGCAGTCAGGACTGCTAGATTTGGCTAATAAGGGACAATTTGGATATTTTTAGTCATGGATGACTTACAAAACTTTAATGTTGCTGAGTAACCGATCTTTATGGAAAGTAACATTTTTAAATCTTTTATTTAAATATAATTTCACCAAGAATAAATATTTTATGCTTTTAAATTTGGTTTGGTTTCATATATTTACAGTATATAAGTTACACGAGTATAATAATACAAAATAAGCGATTAATTTTACAATTAGTAACAGCCAGGGAGCTCATTTTCCCCAAGATGTGGAGGTCAGAGTGCCCCAAGAGTCACCTTTAGCCCGAGTAATGATTGGGTAAGCGACTCAACGCAACCCAATCCAGGAACGATAGGAACGAATCAGAGCCCCACTGCTCAGAGTCCGCTACCGTAACCACTGAGCTACCGGGCGGCCTCAAAATTAATAGCAAATGGAGATTTCATCACTCAAATACCTCTTAACCCATTAGTGCCCACTGCCCATTGGTAAAAGATTGCCTCATATCAAGGACTCGTACCGAAGATCGAGCGAATACGAGAAAAAGTGACACAATAATAAAATTTTGGCGGTAGGAAAATCTAACAATGGGCACTAATGGGTTAATATTTAAACTGCGCATTGGCTCTTAGTTGTTATCCGCTGTCCCTCATTTGTTTCAGACATGTTTTAGTATACCTCGTTGGCGGGTGCCTCCATGCCCGGTCACCGGTGACCTCTTATTTATTTACTCGCGACCAAAGTGACGTTCGGTGGTATGGATGTTGTTTAACATGTACGCGTATTAATGTGAATAGGTTTTAAAAGTGGGAAGGTGAACCCCCACATTTCACTGAAGAGGAATTTGAAGATGCAGATATTCCTTTTAAAATATGCATCACACACACACACACACACACACACACACAAATATATATACACACAGTATAGAGATAGCTTTTTCGAAATATCTCAATAGGACTAGAAATAACGGGTGTAAGTTGACAAGTAGAAGGTTTGAGACAGCAGTTGCCAAAAACTTTTTTATGCATAGAATAATAAATAGGTGGAATAGTTTGCCGGTAGAAGTAATTAGTAGCACGTCTATAAACATGTCTAAAAATAGATTAGATGCAAATGTTGATAGATTGAGTAAAGTTTAAGGTAGTAAAATTTAGGCTTTGTGGTTCGGAACCCACGTATAATTGTAGGTCCCCTCCGCCACCACGGAGGACATGCACATTGCACAATACACAATTACGAACACAGTTAGGTAGACCAGCCATGAGTGGATCCTAGGGTCTTTGTTGGTCTGAAACATTATAACATTATAACATATATGTGTGTGTGTGTGTGTGTTTGTGTGTGTGTGTGTGTGTGTGTGTGTGTTTGTGTTTGTGTGTGTGTGTGTGTGTGTGTAAAAATTAACAATGAATAATTCCTATATAATCTTTATATTCAAATATTCAATTTTACATAAGAACCAAAATCGCCTCGCGCGAGTTTGGATAAAATTTTGATTTACTTTCTATTTTTGCAGTGTCACAACCATGCGACCTACCATTTCTATGGTTCAGTCGTATCCATGTTTGTGTCATTGGAGGTTCGTTGTGAGAAGCGAATGTCCCTTAATTTCATTCCCTTAAAGTACAAACAAGACACTCGACGGTTTAGATCAGTGATGCACAAACCCTGGCCCGCGGGCCAAATGTGTCCCCCACGGGTCTTTTCAGTGGCCCCACGGGTCTTTTCAATTCAATGAAAAAGTTAGAATATAAAAGTGACCCAATTTATGACTTAGATGGAAAGTAAGTAGGCTAATACATTTAGTTATTTTCTTCGCTTGGCCCTCATCAAAAAAGCTTGTGCACCATTGGTTTAGATCGTTTAACATTTCCATCACAATATTACCCATATCTCCATTTTCCATTTATTATAGACTTTATGATAATTAATTATTGTTGTCTTGCATCTAACCCTCATCTCTAAATTTTATTAGATTATGCATGCCCATTGCGTGTGGCATGATTTGAACCCTTGTTTGTACTTCTTTATTCATTTACTTAATTTTTCCTCAAATGTACCCAATTCCTTAATATTTAATGTATACTCGTATAAGTATATATATTTAATTAATAGTTTCACTCACTCTTTGTACAATGGCTACAAACCTTTCATTACTGTATTGCTCTAATTCATCTCTTCTAAATGGTAAATTCTTTAATAATAATAAAAACTTCATTCTCTATAAGTCATTATTTATACGTTGTTCCTGTCTGGTGTTATGTAGTATAAATATTATTATTCGACCATATTCATCCATACGTCCATATCTTGACCGTTATCCTTTATTAATTTTATTACTTATTCATTCATCTACCTATTGTCTACTTATGCCCTATCAACCTATCAGTCCATGTTTACTCGTATATATATATTGCGCACACAACTATTGTATTACGTACCGATATGTGTACAATACTTTGTGCATTCGTACATGTCCCCTGATGATCATGATTACGTACATAGTTACGTACATGTAAATACGTCCACATGTATTCTTTTTGCTTTTTCTTTTAATTATTTAATTCCTCGCAAGATATTCGTTCATGCTGACGCAAGTGTTCGAATTCCGCTAACAACAGCAGAAGCGAGAGCTTCTGAGGTGAAAATCTCCTCTCGCTTGCTTCTAATTTATACGTACCGATATGTGTACAATACTTTGTGCATTCGTACATGTCCCCTGATGATCATGATTACGTACATAGTTACGTACATGTAAATACGTCCACATGTATTCTTTTTGCTTTTTCTTTTAATTATTTAATTCCTCGCAAGATATTCGTTCATGCTGACGCAAGTGTTCGAATTCCGCAACGGATGTGTGACTTGCAGTAGTTTTCTTCTATATTACTCTCCGAGTTCTTCTATAGTGGCTCGGAGGACTCTGATAGACTTACTAAAAATGCTGAAGGTTCCGGACTCTTCTTATAGCGTATCCGGAAAGTTTAATGACTAAGTTCTTCTGAAGAGAGCAAGGCTCGAAGGATAAGATAAAAACTATCTTTTACTGTAATTTACTGCTAAAATGTACAGGTAGTGCTCAGCCTCTGAATTAGCTTCTGAATGACAATGGAAGATTTTTACTGGGGTTTATATACCCAAAAACTGCTAACATCATTATTATTAAATGCTAAAAGGCTGTATTATTTTTGCACATTATTCGAAAATAAAGTAAATTTTCAGCTGTGGTAAGGCTTGAACGAGTAAACAAAATATTTGAAGACGAAACCATATTTTTATCTTAAACCGCGACTTTTCAGATCTGATGTTATCATGATCTGCCAAGTTAACTAAAAGTGGAAATCGGACTATGCATCTTTACACTAAAATATGCATATGAGTAAAATTTTAAGGTTTAAGATGTACAATTTTAATGCTTAGGCAAGACATGATCTCATCTTTTATAACGAAAGAGAATGTATACAAAATATGAACATTGCAAAGCTTAAGCAGGATTCCTTATTAAGCGAAATCTAAAAAAAGATTATGAGATTTTAAAAAACAACAGGTCACCAATTATTTGGCAAAGTAGAAAGCAAATCAAAAATTTTATCCAAACTCGCGTTGGGCGATTTTGGTCCTTATGTAAAAATGAATACACACACGTACATACATATGAGTATAGGCATTATATAAAGTTAAATATAAGAATATACAGGATTATATAAATACATGAACCATATAACATATGAATTTTTAAAATGGATACTTTTTCTTAAAATGGATACAAGAACTATATAAATGAATACAAAAATTACATGAAAAATAAGATAGTATAGGAATATGGGAATTATTTATGGTTCATTTTTACATTATATATATATATATATATAGTATGTGCCCATGTACTTTGTGTTATGCTCCTAACATCTTAATTATTAACTGTAATAATTTAATATAATGTAATCAATGTACTTTAATGAAACTAAAATTAACGATAATAAGCGAATGTGAATTAATTGGTAATTATAATCATAGTTGTAATAAACCAAAATTACAATGTACTCAGTGATGTACTTGGGATTGTACTCAATGTACTACGACATTATGTCGCCATTTAGGAATGTATACTCGGCGATATTATTATCATTGTTTTTTTTTGTTATTTATTTTTTCGTTTTATTTTGGAATCTTTCAAAATTCTGATACGAGTTTAAATTATACTTAGCGTTCAAGAAATGTTCAGATTTCCAGTTAAAGTGGGGAACTTAAACTTCAACTGCACTCCCCCAAAATTTAGATTTACAGTATTTAATTCTTGTATTGTAAATTCAATCACTCCTGTCTTAGCAGCCCTTCAGCGAGGAGGTTGGAGCCCTCCTCGAGGAGGCCGAGGGCCTCCTCACTTTTAAGTTCCGGCCTGAGCCATGGTCGAAAGAGGTCGAACCTCTCCCCCTGTAAAAGTCTAATCTAACTTAGAGACCTGTACATTTTAGCAGTAAATTACAGTAAGAAAAAGTCTTTATCTTCTCCTTCGAGCCGTACTCTCTTCAGAGAACTCAGTCAATAAAGTAGAGAAAAATAATTTCCCGATACGTTATAAGAAGAATCGGGGAACCGTCAGATAATTTAGCAAGTTTTCCCAGAATCCTCTGAACCACTATAGAAGAACTCGGAGAGTAGTATAGAAGAAACTACTGCGAGTAACAAATCCGTTGCTGCCTCCTAACCAGAACCCCCGTCGACTTCGAACCAACTAAGGCCACAGACGGAGGGGTTAACATATATATATATATGTATGTGTGTGTGTGTGTATGTGTAGTGACCAACTGAAGTTGGCAGAGACGTTTGCAAACACCTGTGCAATAGTCCATCAACACAATTAGCGATATAACTCATCATCTCAAACACGATCAAGATGACGTCGCACAAGCACGTATAAGATGAAGACACAGCGCGGGAAGACCTCAAGACAACAGCTCGATTTCATCTCAAGGATTTCTGAACACGGTGTCTTCTCTCTCTCAGACCAACCAGTGATCCACGAGCTACCACCATGTAAACACCATTCATGCAGGGTCCCCCGCTGGCCCCGGTGTCATTCACCTAACTTTATATAAAGACTAATAATTTACCTTACGCGTTATTACTTCAAGCGTATACATTATTGCAACTGTAAACGACCTGTTTCTATCTCATTCATAAATCATTTATTTTGTGCAATAAAGGAAGAAAACTCATTCCATCAATCAACCTAATTAATAACTTAATAACATTCTTTGATCTAAAAGATCTGGTGACCTCGGCCAAACTATTTATCATTGATTTTAATAACAATCACTTATAACCGTAATTATAAACATCATTCCTTATAGTACCGATTTACGCATCAAACTGGCTACATAATTGGCCATTAAATTCAAAATTATAATTGGTGATATATATATATATATATATTATATATATATATATATATATATATATAATATATATCTTGCTACGGTCCTGGAGCCCTACCCTACCAGGACAAGAAACTACGTAACCTTGTCGAGGTGTAGCAGCTTAAACCAACTGGAATGTCTGCCTGGAAATCTGGAAGGAGATTTCTGTAACTTGCGGGGGAGCAATAGGCATCCGGAAGGTACTAATTAGTAGTTTCGAACAAGCCAGGAAAGGTCTAGCAAGCCTCTGGTGGTTTTCTTTTGCTCAAGTACAACGCAGAGAGCCTCGGAACGGACGGACACGGTTACGACTTTGGCGCGAAAACGGACTTTCTTTTGGATTGCTACAATAAATGTCGGAACACTTAGAGATAAATGCGAAGAAATAGTTGAGTTCATGGAATCGAAATGTATACATATTATGATGGGAGACCTAAATGGCTATGTGGGTGGAGATCGAAATTATGGAAATGAAGAAGTGATCGGGGCATTTGGTGTCGGGGAAGAAATTTGGCAGGGGAAATGCTGGTAAATTTTTGTGCAAGAAATGTGCTTAGTATAATGAATACATTTTGTAAGCACTAGGAATCACATCTCTATACGTGGTATGGATGGAATAGTAGAACCGGAAATTATGATAAGAAGTCTCAGATAGACTTTATTGTGGTGGATAAAAAGTCATTGGTGAAAGATGTAAGAGTAGTACCATCTGTGTCTTTTGACTCGGATCATAGATTTGTTAAAGCCAAAATTTTGCTTCCAGTACCACAAAATATAAAAAAGCCTAGAAGGAGAAGAGTGTGCACGGAGAATATACCAGAAAAACTGGAAGAGATTAGAACTAGAACTGAGGAGGCTTTCGGACAAAGGGTAGCTACGGAAATAGTGGAGGTGGTTTGAGTTGAGTTTAGGAGAACGATGCAAGGAATACAGCGAGAGGTGATTGGAGAAAGGGTAGTTGGAGGGTCAAAAAAGAAAAAGACGGCATGGTGGACCCAGGAGGTAAAGGAGGCAGTGGCAAATACGGTAAGATGCGTGCTTTTAGGAGATGGCTTAGGGATAGAAATGAACAAACAATTGTCACAGAAACACTAAGAGCAGCTGATGATCTTGCTGTGGACTGGCTGCTAAGCATTTTCCGGGTGGTGTGGTCGCAGGGAATTGTACCGGCAGATTGGGGCAGAGCAATTATATGTCCTATATATAAAAGAAGGGAAGTGAGCAGGAATGTCAAAACTACCGTGGCATATCTTTGATGTGTCATGTGGAGAAAATACAGGGTGTACATAAAGTCAGGCTCTATTTTTGTGAAATATTTTTTTTCTATTTTTCTTTTCAGAAGCCCTTAGAATGAATACAGAAGAGCGTGTGGCAATAGTAATTTGGCGAATCGAGGGAAAGAAATACAATGACATCAGAGAGAAGTTTAGAAGGAGATTTCATAAGCCGGGACCAATAGACAAGACAATACGAAAATTGGTGAACAAATTTAAACGAACGGGATCTGTAAATGATGAAGCAAGATCAGGACGACCGTGTATGTCAGATGTTACCGTGAATGCAGTACGCGGAATTATTACTGAGGAGCCACGTACGTCCGTTCGTGCTGCATCACACAGACTCGGCCTCCCGACGTCATCTGTGCACAAAATTCTGAAAGTTAATTTGCAGAAGAAAGCTATCATTTGCAGGTTTTACATGATTTACATGAGGAAGATTTCCCTCGACGAAGTGCTGTGTGTGCTGATCTCGTAGAACAAATCTGGAGTGATAATTTAATGGACAACATTCTCTTTAGTGATGAAGCCACTTTCCATACGTGTGGAAAAGTAAATCGCCATAACTGTCGAATTTGGGCAGATGAAAGACCGAATGATTTCGTCCAAAATTGGGAAAGAGACTCACCTAAAGTTAATGTCTGGATGGGTTTAACAAAATCTAAGGTTTATGGTCCTTTTTTCTTTGTTGAAGCTACAGTTACGGGGCTTATTTATCTGGACATGTTGCAGCAATTCCTTGAACCTCAGCTGATTGGGGATAGGATTGTTAGTACCGTCGTCTATCAACATGATGGTGCTCCTTGTCACTATGCCAAAATTGTTCAGGATTATCTAAATGGACGTTTTCCAAATCGCTGGATCGGACGCGGAAGCAACAGACCTTGGCCAGCGAGATCACCAGATTTAACCCCTTTAGATTTCTTGCATGGGGCTTTATCAAATCGCACGTCTATCAGACGAAGATTACGAGTCTTGAAAACTTAAGTACACGTATACGAACTGCTGCAGATAACATAACCCCGCAAATGCTCCAGAATGTGTTTAGAAATGCTGCGGAATGATTTGAGCTGTGCAGGGATACTGATGGGCGTCACCTCAAATCCTACTCTTAATTATTTAATAAATGTTACCACTATCATTTTATGATTGAATTCCATATAATTTCCAAGTGCTTCACAAAAATAGATCCTGACTTTATGTACACCTTGTATATGAAAGGATTTTGGAACATAGAATACGAAACATACTGGAACCTGGGTTACTGGAGTATCAGTGTGGCTTTCGTGCAGGCCGGAGTACTATAGATCAAATTTCAGCCATAAGACAATATCTTGAGAAGAGCCGAGAATTCAATTTGGACCGCTTCATATGTTTTTTGGATCTGGAGAAGGCATTTGATAGTGTGCCCAGGGAGAAGCTGTGGGTGGTTTTGAGTGAGAGAGTGCCACCCAAGCTTCTGAGAGCAGTAATGAGCACCTATAGGGTCTCCCAGAGCACGGTGGTGGGATCGGAGGAGTGGTTTGATGTAAGTACAGGAGTTGAACAAGGGAGTGTTCTGTCACCCATTTTATTTATTGCCTACATCAACAGGGTTATGGAACACATAACTGAGGAAATTGAAGAGGAAATAGAAATTTTTGGATATGCTGATGATGTGGCTGTTGGGACTAACACAGTACAATCCCTGGAGAGAATTATGCAGAGGTGGGATGAGAGATTGAGGGAGTATGGACTGAAACTGAATTATGATAAAACTGTATATATGGTGGTAACGAGGGGAGCGAACGAGGATGGAATCTTTGTTGGGAGAAGGGAAATGAAAAAGACGGACACATTTAAATACCCTGGTAATATGATAGCAAATGATGCGGGTATGGATGCAGAGGTGAATGAAAGAATTGTTAAATATAGCGGGAATGTTTCCTTCCTGTACCCCATTGAAAGACCAAAACATCCCTAAAAAGGTAAAGACGCATATATACTCAACAATATTGAAACCAATCTTACTATACGACAGCGAGACTTGGGCCCTAACCACAAGGACGAGGGGAAAACTGCAAGCAGATGAAATGAGGGTCCTGAGATTGATAGAAGGAGTAAGTAGATTGGATAAAATAAGGAACACTGAAATAAGAAGGCGATTGGGTGTAACTTCAGTTAATGAGAATATTGAGAGGAACCAACTGATATGGTACGGGCATGTCCAACGAATGCCGATGGAAAGGACAGCAAGAAATGTTGGAATGGGCCACTCAAAACAGAAGACCAGTTGGAAGACCCAAGATCCGATGGATGGATAAATATCAAGAGTGCTGTCGAGAAGTGTGGAATCAGTCTCCAACGGGCGAACTTGATGTGTGGAGATCGTGAGGCATGGAGGAGTCTCGTCCGAGGGCTCCCAAATGACAGACCGCTTTAGGTCTACCAGGCGCCTGGTAAGAAAAATTTATATATATATATATATATATATATATATATATATATATATATATATATTATATATATTAGGCCGGGTCGAAAATGGGAAATTTTTTATTTCTTAAAAAGTACACTATGTGAGAAGCTTCATTTTATCATCTTAACAAAATATTAAAATATCAAACATGTGCTACCCCTGTTACCCTTAGCACATATCCCCCCCCCCCTTTTTACCCTCATATTTGCATATACAGTATTTAAGTGGGAAAAAATGTTATTTCTTAAAAAGTACACTCGTGAGAAAGTTTTTTTATCACTAACAAAATATTAAAAAATCAAGCATGTTCTACCCTACTACCCCTATCACAGGCCCCTCCTCCCTTTTATACCTTCATACTTGCATATGTTTAATGTCGTTATATGTTACATGATAAGTTGTTTGTCTAATGCTTGATATTTTTATGTTTCAGATAAATAGAAAGAATTTGCATTTGCTTTAATTATAAAGTGAATTATCATAAATTATAAATTACATATAATTTGATTTTACTTCTGAATATAAACTATGACTACTAGAAGCAAGTCCTCAAATGCAGCCTTTGGATATCCTACGGAATTCCCAGCGGCCATGACTCCTTCAAAAGCAGATGTTGTGAGACACTACCTTTTTGTACACCGTCGTGAAGAAGCTAAATCAAAAGGATCAGCAACTGCTAATGATTGTTACAGGGTTGTTGTAAAAGATATTGAAGACATTTGGATGAAATTTCCTTTTCCAGTCGACTAATAGAAGAAGCCTCAAAATTGAACAAGGTGCCGTTACATCGAAGAAATGAAAGCTTTGTCTCAAAAGTAGCTCAGTATGATGAAATGTTTGATATATCTTCTTGTGAATGCTATGATAAGGAAACTGATAGGAAATCTTGTAGGTGTAAGGTGTGGGGGCCGCGCAGTTAATTTTCCGCATTTATATTAGTTACCGACAAACCAATTTTGCGCGTTACCAAATTGTATATATTTTATCATTGTGTAATTTTAAGAATCATATATAATCTTTATAAATAAGTATTGTACATAAATTTATATATATATTTTTAATTAATTCAGCTGTATATAGTCCAGGGGTGCTCAGACTTCGGAGACCTTAGGGCAAAATTTGCTAACTATTATCTTTGGCGGGCACAAACACCAAAATTTTCCCCTAATTTATGAACTAATATCAGAGGCTGAACTTTTACCACTTGAAACTTCAAAATCGGAGACGCTGCCGGTCGAAATAATGCTAAACTTTTAATACTAAATGTGAAAACGTCAAATTACGTAAAAAACGACTTAAAAATAGACAAATTTCAAATTCGCATCCACACACAAGATGACACGAACGGGTGAACGGTCGACATGATGCTAAACTTTTAATACTAAATGTGAAAACGTCAAATTACGTAATAAACGACTAAAAAATAGACACATTTCATGTTCGCATCCACACACAAGGTCACGCGGACAGGTCAAACGCGGAACTAAATATCGATCCGCCCACTCATCTTTATAAAATCAATAAAAATTCGAAAAGACACAGAAAGCCTAGCGAGTCGTTTCTAAAATGCCTTCTGATTGGTTGTATTTTCACGAAACACCCAATCAGCCAACTCGATTCATTATATCCGTTGAAATAGAATCGTCGCTTTAAGCGACACAGAAATTGGCGGAGCAAAGCAATGGTTTCAGACATGTTTTAAACATGTATGTGAGCGCTCTGCTCGCATGTAAAAATTCATTTCTAGTAATTTTTATATTGCCAGTTAAGATTTCATTTAGGCCGGCTATTCCAAAATAAACCAGCGGGCACATTCAAATCCATGGCGGGCACACGTGTGCCCGCGGGCACGGGTGTGAGCACCCCTGAGTCTATATACAATAACAAAATCTTCTGTAAAATTACCCCAGCCAACCAAGAACTTAATAAACTCTGAAAGCGACCGGGTACTACGGGTGGGCGGCGAAGAGGCGTGGCTTCGGTTTGTTCCGCCCTGCGACTGAAGGATGCTGCTTCGGGTCACTCCGGGATCACCAATTGTAGCTGGTTTCTTCTTGCTACTACTTGTATTTGCCGGAAAGAATAAACGATACGAGAGGCAGGCTATCTCTTTGTTGGGTATTTTTTCTAGGGGCCCCTCGTGTCCTCTTCTCTCCCTGTCGTTTGGGAGGTTGGCGTCTTGAAGAAAAAGCCGGTCGCTTTCAGAGTTTATTGAGTTCTTGGTTGGCTGGGGTTTGTTTGTTTGTTTTTTCTGTTTAAGGTGCTTTCAACCCTGCTGGATTATTGAGACCATTTTTTTTTTTTTTGTAGAGAAAGGTGGTGAAAGAAGTAGTAGAAGAAAGGGAATTTTACAGAAGATTTTGTTATTGTATATACAGCTGAATTAATTAAAAATATATAAATAAATTTATGTACAATACTTATTTATAAAGATTATATATGATTCTTAAAATTACACAATGATAAAATATATACAATTTGGTAACGCGCAAAATTGGTTTGTCGGTAACTAATATAAAAATAATATAAATGCGGAAAATTAACTGCGCGGCCCCACAAAGGATAAAATACCAATGGCAGAATGGGAGTCTTTTGGGGTCAAAAACAAAGAAAAAATCAGTTAAGACCAATTGATCGCATAGCTAGTTCAACAAAGAAGAGATCTTTAGCAAGAGCCCAAGAAGCACAAAACCGTCAACTAAAAGCACAAGAAAAATAACTGAAGCCACCAATGTTTTACCATCGGAATTTATAGAAAATATCGAAGAAGACATGGATGTAGATTCAGAGAGTCAGGATGTAGATTATGAGGCCGATTTAGAATTTACTGAGAATATTCAGAACAGGCACTCCTATAAAAACCTAGCATTAACAGCAGATCGTTATCGTGTAAGTTGTAGAGCTGCAGCTGCAATAGTCAATGCAGCTTTAAAAGATATGGGGATCCTTAACCACACCAACATGCTTGACAGAAAGAAATTAGAAAGAGAAAGAAATCGCATGGGTGTAACAAATACTTTTAGGTCTAAATCCGAAAATCTGAAGATGGAATGCGTTGGATTTGATGGAAGGAAAGATAACACATTGACTAAAAGTGGAAAGATAAAAGAAGAACACTATGTTATTGTGAAAGAACCTGGAAGCATCTATGTAGACCATGCCACACCAGATAATGGAACTGCTCGCTGCATAGCAGAATAGTTGATAACTATTATTACAGACTCGAACAGCACAGATACTATCAAAGCTTTACTGTGTGGTGGTACTCCTGTAAATACAGGAAAAATTGGTGGAGCCGTAAAACTGGATGAAATTCATCTTAACAGACCAGTGCAGTGGTTGGGTGTGCCTCTTGCATTTGAATAAGCTGCCTTTTATGCACGTCTACAAAGCCCTTGATGGGAAAAGAACAGGTTCAAATACTTTTGTGGGTTCAATTGGGAATAAACTGAAAACAGATTTAACAAAACTGGAGGTAGTCAAATATTCTCGCGTAAAGGGAAATATTAAAGAAATTCAAGCAAATGTTGTGAAGGAGCTAAGCAGTGATCAAAGATATCTCTATGATGGGTCTGGGTCATAATCCCGAAAGCCGAAATCCCGAAAAGCCGAAATCCCGAAAAACCAAAATTAAGAAAAAACAAAAGTTAAGAAAAAACCAAAATTAAGAAAAAACCAAAATTAAGAAAAAACCAAAATTAAGAAAAAAACAAAATTAAGAAAAAACCAAAATTAAGAAAAAACCAAAATTAAGAAAAAACCAAAATTAAGAAAGAAAAAAACAATAATAAGAAAAAAAAATTAAAAAAAAAAAAAAAAAAAAAAAAAAAAAAAACAAAATTAAGAAAAACAAAAATCCCGAAACTACAACTTTTTTAAAAGATAAGGGATCACGCAACGTGTTAGGGGGGGGGGGGGGGGGAGGGTAAACGTAGAAACAAGTAGGATTTATTAAACTTTTCCAGACCTATTTGGGTTAGGGTAGGTCAGGTTCGAGATATCTTACAGATTCCCGCATTTTAGACTATATTTATATAAATTCAGTGATTTGCTGAATCTTAAATTTTCTAGGCCTAAATATGTGGCGTATCGTAGGTTAGGTTTGGCTAGCCTAGATTTTTAGTATATTTCGAACATCTCTAAAACCTTTACAAAGGCTAGGGTCTAAAATTTTAAAAAAGTAAAGAAGCTGCTCTTAATTTTGTTTTTCTTAATTTTGGCTTTCGGGATTTCGGCTTTTCGGGATTTCGGCTTTTCGGGATTTCGGCTTTCGGCTTTCGGGATTTTGTCCGGCACCCCTCTATGATATGCGTCTGGCAGTGCAAACTGGAGACACTTCTCAAGATCTGTCCACTCGATCCCCAGGTACCCTTCACCATGCTCGCTGGCTAACTCTAGCCAACAGGGTCCTTCGATTTTTATCTCAATGCCAAATCCCGATAAAAACCTTCAAGATATAATTAAGATTATTATGCAGTTCTATGCTCCAGGGTGGTTTCGGGTAAAATCTCATCCTAATGCAACTGATGGTGCATATAGCTTTTGGCATTTAATGTGCTTGCTTCGAAATTTAGATGAACAACATAGATCAATCATAGAACCAGTATTAAAGAATAACACCTACTTTGCCCACCCAGAAAATATACTCATATCAATGGTAACTGACAAGAGACTAGAAATTAGGGAGCAAGCTATTCAGAAAATCATCCTTTCAAGAACAGGATTTTCAGGTACCAGAAACTTTGAGTTGCCTCGAACCCTCAATTTCTAATCTACTGACTACACCGAGATGATCGAGTGGCAAAAAGATCATTACTCCTCCACCGCTGCTAAACAATTTTAGCGACGATGAGCTACTACAGGCTCGATGTAAGCCACTGGAGATAGCTTCTTTTCCATGCCACAGTCAAAGTGTGGAAAGGGCAGTGAACCTAGTAACAAAGGCATGTCAGGAAAGAATAGGATATGACAACCGTCAAAAGTTTATCGTAAACTCATTAGAATCAAGGCGAAAACTGCCCAAGTTTGAATGGAAAGCCCAATGGAATGAGTAAGAAACATATGAAATAAAATTTCCTAATGATGTTGAAAATTTCTTCCCTTTTGATGTGATAAGGAACAATAAAAAAGTGAATTGAATTTTAGCACATTTATTATGCCTCTAATTTTTCTTCTGAATATATTGTTGTACTTAATTAATTTTCCTAATACTGTACATTATTAATAAAATATTATACGTTAATAAAGATTTATGTCATCAAAAAACCTGAATGTAGAGTAAGTCTCGTATAAATGGAATATCTTCAATATAGGTCAAAAAGTGAAAAATGTGTGTTAGGGGTAGGAGGCTTTAAACAACGAAAATAAATAATTTATGAGGGTTTCCTGTGTTCCATTCAAACCCTCACAGTATGTACCTTTTCAATATAAAATTTCGACCCGGCCTATATATATATATATATATATATATATATATATATTTCAACTGCAAAGAACACGTAGTATAAATAACGTAAAGAACGACGCTTGTATAGGAGAACATACCGCGCAAGATGAGAAGAGAGAACGAACAAATTTTTTCATTTGTTCGTTCTCTCTTCTCATCTTGCGCGGAATGTTCTCCTATACAAGCGTCGTTCTTTACGATATATATATATATATATATATATATATATATATATATATATATATATATATATATACACAGTATATCAAAATGTTCAGATTCCATTACAGAGGTAAGAAACTGGGTAAAAGATCTACACTCTCCAACCCCAAATATTTTTCTCTGTGGTGATTTTAATTTCCCATTCATCAAATATAAAAGGATAGGAAAAAATATATGTATATACCAGGACAAGGGGGGCACACGAGAAGACCAAGAGCAGGTAAAAATGCTACTAGCTCTAGCTGATGAATTTATGTTAACGCAAGAAATAACAGAAAACAAGAAAAAACAACTGCCTAGATTTGGTATTCACAAACAACAGTAATCAAATTGATAATGTAGAAATATTCCCAACTATGATATCGGATCACAACATCATTGAAATAACAACTAATATAAAGGCAACAGGAAAGGAAAGAACACGCACAACAGAAAAAGCAAATTCGAAATTTTTAATTTTCACTCCAAAGCTATAAACTGGGAAGATGTGACATCCAGCATGGAAGTAATAGATTGGAAAACCATTTTCGAGGCCAAGACAACGGAGGAGATGTTAATGACTTTAGAGAAAAAGACGTTAGAAATTGAAGAAAAACATGTCCCAAAAATACAACAAAGAGGAAAGAGAAGCAGGTTCGAGAGACAAAAGAGGGCATTGTTTCGAAAGAGAAAAAGAGTGACTGCAAAATTAAGTAACTCTAAAGATAACAACATTAGAAAAATATTAAATGATAAACTGCAAAGTATCGATGTCGTCATACAGGAACTAATCGAGAAGCATACAGAAAAAGAAGACGACAACGCTATAGAAGCGATAAAGGCTAACTCAAAGTACTTCTATAATTTCGCAAAAAGAAAGTCGAAAAGCCATGCGACTATCGGACCTTTAAAAAACGAGAACAGTGCTTTATCTGATGATCTAACAGAAGTATCTGAAATATTAAGAACTCAGTACGAATCATCTTTCAGTATCCCAAAAACTGACAAATTGATAGGCGATAGAAACGCGTTCTTTGAAGAACCACAAGGGGAAAGTATAACGGATTTCGACTTTACGACGGATGATATTACACAAGCCATAGGGAAACTTAAAACACATTCAGCGGTAGGACCGGATAAATGGAATGCCACACTGATCAAAAACTGCAAGAATGCAATCGCTGAGCCCCTATACTGGATATGGAGACGATCACTAGACACGGGAGAAATACCGGGCATCCTGAAGAGCGCGAACATAGTCCCAATATATAAAGGAGATCGATCCGAGGCCAAAAACTATAGGCCAGTGTCGCTTACATCTCATCTCACTAAAATATTTGAAAGAATAGTTAGACAGAAAATCTATGACTTTTTGGAAACTCGGAAAAAATTCAATGATAACCAACACGGGTTTCGGTCAGAGGCAGATCATGCCTATCACAACTAATGGAACACTACCCAAACATTACTGATGCACTTGAAAGTAATGAAAACTATGATGTACTATACACAAACTTTGCTAAAGCGTTCGACAAGTGTGACCATGGAATCATAATACATAAACTGAAATATATAGGAATAACAGGAAAAGTAGGGAAATGGATATATAATTTCCTTAGTGAGCGGCGGCAAGTCGTTACAGTACAAGGAATATCTTCATCAGAATCAGAGGTCCTCAGCTCAGGACCACAAGGAACAGTATTAGCTCCACTACTCTTCATAATCATGCTAACTGACATAGATGGAGACGTTACCAGAGATAGCACAGTAACATCCTTTGCGGATGACAAAGATCAATAGAAAAATAAGAAACCCAGAAGATATAGGATCTCTACAAACCGACATAAACAGAATCTACAAGTGGACGGAAGACAACAATATGAAGTTAAACACCGAGAAATTTCAGCTGTTACGGTACGGAAAAAGAGAAGACCTAAAATCCATGGAATATTATGTGTCGTATTCCCAAATTGAAGGCGAGACAGGGAACATCCTTAACCCTGAAAGAAAATAGTTTGTGGTGAGAGGACCAAAACTGTTTAATCAGTTGCTCAAATACCTAAGAAACACGAAGGGAGTTGCAGTGGACATCTTCAAAAGAAGACTAGACGCCTGGCTCAGAACAATCCCCGATGAGCCGGGCGTACCTGGCTATGTGAGGTGGAGAGCACAAGAAACCAACTCATTACTTCACCAGGCTAACTCGAAAGGAGGGGCGAAGCTGACCTTCGCGAAATGAGGAATCATTGTAATGTTGTAAGGTGTGTGTATATATATATACACATGTCATTCAGTAATCCGACCAGGATAGGGACCAGAAGCCCATCAGAATACTCGAATCGTCGGATTAATCGATGAATTACTAAAGACGTCAAGCCAATTATGATATACGAGTAATATTATTTGCAAATAAAGTAAAACGCCAAAAAGTTCAAGAAATGATTGAATAAGTGTAAAAATAGAAAAGTGTCCTATCGGTTTTCGTTCGAAACGAGCAAATAGAAAGGAACGCTATGATTGGCTCAACTGGTTCAAGCATCTTGGTTGGGCAACAGTGAGACAACTAGCAACGGCGACGGGACAACGTACGATACGCTCTTACTCAACACTCGAGCTATTAAGATTAGTTGAAAACATATCATCCGATGATGATGTAATAATACTGAAGTTTGGTTATCGGCAAGATGATGAAGAAATAAACGAAATTATTGATGGACACGTTTAGAAAGAATGTTGTGCATATTGCATTTATTGTTTCACAGAAGCTCAACGAAGAGATGAATAATTTAAGCCCTTCTGTCGAATGTCCTTGGAAAGCTCCACATTGTTAGTCGAACTAGTAAACCCTAAAATAATGAAGACACGCAATGCGCATACAAACGAATAAGGAAAGCTAAGAAATATTGAACTTGTCTATAGATCCCTTGCCTATATAGGTAAATGAGGAAAGGTTGCATAGTCTTGCATTTGTTTTGTTTACAGTCTGGAGAAAGACGAAAACTGTAGCAGTTTTGAATACCGCCACAGTAACAGGTTTACCTGGCTGCCCTCAGTCAAGCCTAAAAGAATGAGATTGATTGATTGCCTTGATACGGGCAGCCAATCCCGTATCCCGTACCAAAACCCTGTATAATATAGATAATTACGTTGCTTATCATATTGTAAGAGATGATCAGATTGGTGGGGGTATTTCTGTGTATGTGCATCAAACTTACGACTTCAACAAAGTATTTCCTCTATGTAATAGTGACAATGAAAACCTGATTGTTAATATAAAAGACAAAAGTAATGTATATTCTGTCCATGCAATATATATAGACCACCTAATACTAATATCAATAGCTTTTTAATTCACTTAGATAACATGTTATGCAACTTTCATAAATCGAATGCCATACGTGCGGGTGACTTCAACATCAATTTGCAATCTGAAGCAATCTCATAAATTTTAAACTTAATGAATTCTTTCTATCTTAGTCATTCTATTACCAAACCCACTCGAGTCTGCAGCTATGGCAATCGAATAATAGAATCTACGATTGATATATTTGTAAATAGCAATGCCCTCGTAAATTCTGGAATTATAACCACTAACATCAGTGATCATTTTCCTACTTACGCTATATTCAATAACATTGTTCAGGTTGCGGACAAAACAATATTGATTACAAATATTCTCAGAGATTAACAAAAGAAAATTTATTGGGGCTGTAGAAAATATTCGATTTGGCTGTGATGAACTTATAAATGACCCAGATCATATGTTTCAGTTCTTCTATGACACCTTATTCCATATTTTAATATTTGCTTTTCTTTAAGGAGAAAAACAGTTTCGCCAAAAGTGTCGCAAATCCATGGATCACTCCAGGAATGATCACTTCAATAAAGAACAGAGATAAATTATTCAAATTGCAATTACAGAGCAAAATTCCTAAAATACAATATACTCAATACAGAAACAAATTAACTAAAATAATCAAAATTGCAAATAAACTATCAGGTTGTAACATAAATTCTGCTCGATTAGAAAACGGACGATAGATAACACTGTGTAACACTGATTCTGTTTATATAGAATTTTTTATGTTTTTATATGCATTGTGGGCGCTGAGTCCAAATCTGGCCTGGTTTGTGTGTATCATCAATGGTTTCAGAGATAATCCATTTTCATGTTTTACCAGTATAATGTTATTATAGGCGCAGCAATATCAGAATAATCAGGAATTGTTGAGAACAATCGGATGTTCGTTGACAGTTTCTTGCTCTAGAAATTGCCCGAAACTTCCACTGTGCTAAAGAAGAGCGCAAAGCAGTATTGCCAACTTAGCGCGTTTGGCGCTAAATCTATCGCGTTTCTAGTTTGGCAGCGCGAAAAGGCAACGAGTTACGCGGGCGCGTTATTTTGGCGCGCTTTAAACATTTTTAACGCTAAATCAGCGCTTTATTATACGGTTCAAAAACGTATCTATAACACTGGTATGCATATGATTTTTTTTGTCTGCTGTGAGGGTTTCTTCAACTCAATATATGATTCGACCATGCTGAATTCGAAAATGACATTGGTTTTCCTCAATCAGGTCAGGTTTTTTCTCTATTGGCCATTTATTATAAGTCCAATTTTATCCCCAAATTGATTGATTTTTTTAGCTTAAACACTGTAGATACGAGTAATATTATAAGAACACTCGTGAAAAATGAAAACATTGTGTGAATAAATACTTTTATTCATACAATGAATATGGAAAAAAGTTTATTGAGGAAGGAATGAAGTTTTTTTTGGCTTTCCGTCTGTGTTTTTCTTCGGGCACGTCTCGCTTCAAACACCAGCAATAGTCCGCCAGCATATTGATATCCCAGTTTCCCTGGTACCTCTCTTCCATTATTTTGATATCTTGGTGAAATCGTTCACCCTGTTCCTCACTATAATCCCCGCAATTTTCAGGAAAATAGTCCAAGTGGGACCACAAAAAGTGCATTTTTATGGACATGCGCGACCCATGAGCTTTGAAAGCTTCCATCAAGTTTTCGACAACGGACTCGTATTCTGGACTTCTACGCTTGCCAAGAAAATCAGTGACAACTGATTTGAATGCCTGCCAGGCATTCTTCTCAGTTGGAGTCATTGCGTTTTCGAACTGAGTATCCTTGATCAAAGTTCGAATTTGAGGACCATCAAAAACCCCAGCATTTAGTTTAGCATCAGATATATGAGGAAATTTACTCTCGAGATATCGGAATGCTGAACCCTTCTTATTCATTGATTTGATGAAATTTTTCATCAAGCCCAGCTTAATATGAAGTGGTGGGAGCAAAATGTTTGTTGGTGGTACAAGGGGCACTGAAACGACATTATGCGACCCAGGTTCAAAATTCTCTCTGGATGCCCATTCACGCTGTGCATAGTGCTTCTCATCCGCTCGGCTATCCCATTTGCAGAGGAAACATGGGTATTTCGTGTATCCCCCTTACATTCCCAATACAAATGCCACAATCTGAAAAAAAATGAAAATATTTAAAGAATTTAGAGAATTTGTTCTATCAGATAAAAAAAATCTATGCATTGGACTGTATCACTTCTGTGGGGAAGTTAAATGTTCTTATACGCCCTCAAATAACCTTTGGAAAAACAACATAGTCAATAGCAATAGTTTACTTATGATATTAGTATTACCTTCAAATCTCCACAGATCCTCCAGTTATGTTGGTCGTATACGAGAGCATCCAGTAAAATTTTTATGTTATCGTAGCTCTCAGTAAGTTGTACGGAATGTGCTACAGGGACTGATGCAACCCTATTCCCAATGTTGAGAAGTACTGCTTTCAAACTTCGTTTAGACGAGTCTATAAATAGCCTCCATTCTGATGCGTTATATGGCAGGCCCAAGGATTCGATTAGCCCTCAACATTGCAGCAGTACACTAAGGAAGAGGTATTTTCGTGCACTGCAAAAAACTTGCGGAATTCTTCCTCTCGTTTCCTATACCAGGAGAATGTTGTTCCCGGAGCCAGCAAGTTGTCCTCTCGAAGTCGTGAGCCCAAGATCTCGGCAGCTAATTTGGAAAGTCCTAAATCCCTGGTAAGATCATTAAGTTTGGCCTGGTTGAGAGGCCTCGGCTCATTTGAAGCGGTATTTGAGGTATATACGACTGGGACTGGTCATTGGCATTGGTCATTGATTCATCATCAGAATCATCGAAGTCCAGGGTTTGAGGTGGGTCGGGTATTGGAATTTCAGGACCATGGGGTACAGGTCTCATAGCAGAATGAATGTCAGGGTATACAACAATGTGTTATTCTTCTTGTTAACTCCTGAAAATAGAAACACAGAAACATAGATATAAAACTTGCATATGAAATAGAAGAAGCATTCAGACAGTGGCGGCTCGTGAGAGAAGGCTGCGGTCTGTAAGATATGAAATAGGTCGATGGAGTCTGTATATTTTCTTTCTTTTTCATTCATATTGTCCCTTCGGGGACAATATGAATGAAAAAGAAAGAAAATATACAATCATTGTATATGTAAATGTAACTTGTATAACAATATGTATGTGTAAATGTATTTTCTATAACAATATGTATATGTAAATGTATGATTACCATTATGGTGAATATTATGCTATATATGGTGAATATTACATTATGGTGAATATTATGTCAAGTTTCATACGAGAATTTCAAAATATTTAAGAAAAATAAATTTATAAGCCCACCTTGGAGGTTTGTCATGCAGAAATAGCAATCTGTAACGTGATCCTTTCCTGCTCTCCAAATCATGGGAATTCCAAAAGGCAAAGATTTCGCTCTGCCTTTGCTCCATCTTCTCAAATTTTCAATGCACGTCTTGCAGCACATATGAGGGGCGAAATTTTTGTCCTGGTCCCCTAGCTTAATTCCAAAGTATGCTCTATACATTGTCTTCACAAATTTAGTGATTTGGGACTGGTTATTTGGCATGGTAACCGTCCCACATATGTAGCAGAATCTATTGGGATCATTTTTACACGCTCTATTCATTATGAAATATTTTATCTATATGCCTGAAAAGTAAAAAAAAGATATTATACAAGTGAAACAAGTGATGATAGATGTTACTGTTCCAATTCCGCTTTGACAAAATCACGAAAAATTCTATTTTACTTATGAGGCCATAGCCGGATAACCTGAGCTGATTGAGAAAAACGGATTGCAGATTCGAAATCAGCAGGAAAAACTCTATAAGAATCACTTACAAAACCCTTGACAGCAAAATTGATGCATACCAGTGTAATCTATCTGCAAGCAACGACCACGGAACACATTTGCCGCCCTCCTGCCGCTGTCACTCTTATTGATTTCCAATAAAAAATTTAAGAAATGTGCAATGGTCCCAGGTTTCAGATACAATTTCTTTCTGGAGCGAAGTAAATTCTTATCGGGATGCCACAGGAGAAAACCCATTTGGAAGTCTTTCACAATTAGCATTAACTGTGCTTTTGCTACCTCACTCCAATGCCGATGTGGAAAGGATTTTTAGTCACATGAATATTATTAAATCTAAATTGCGTAATCGCCTAAGTGTCAAAAGCTTAACGCAAGTTTTAACTGTTAAATATGGACTTAAAAGAAATGGAAAATGCTGCTACAATTACAAGCTACCAAAAGAAGTTTGCAAAAAGATCGGCTCAATGGATACATACAAAGAACCTACAGAATCTATATCAGAAGGAATTATTGATTGGGAGATTACAGATTTTGAATAAATTTCATGGTAAGAATGTTTTTTTACTATTTCTTAAAAATATTTAATAGGATAATGGTTTTTTGTAATTGGTGCTTGTTTTTGCGCCTTATTTTTTAAATTTAGCGCGTTCTAGCGCGTTTTGGCAGTCAAAATAGTGCGAAAATATTTTTAGAGTTGGCAACACGCGCAGAGTCTGAGAAGTCAGTAATTGTGAGCACACAAAGAAAGCAGGTTGTTTGTCTGATGGTTACCAGCACTGAGGTACTGTGTTTCTGCGCTTCTCTGTGCTGACGATTTGAGTGTTATCGATCCTTTTTTATTGCGAACATTATTTCAGTGTTGTGAATACATCTTTTTTCTGAAATCTGTAATCTGTTGCAGGTTATGATTAATGTAGTACAGTTTGGTAAAGAGAATGGCAACTAGAGCTTGTAAACACTCGGCGGATATATTCTGCTACGTTTGTGGGTATTACATAGGCCCCAAGCAAGTATCGCACAAGATTGTGAAAGGCACCAAGTTCTGGATCGCGTATCGGCTCTATTTTGGTATGCCTATGGGTGACCAAGATAAGCCCTGGGCACTCCATGTAATCTGTGGAAGCTGCCGCTCCACACTTGAAGGGTGGCTGCGGGGAGTACGCGAGGCAATGCCCTTTGCGGTACCCAGAATATGGAGAGAACCAAAGAGCCACCACGACGATTGCTACTACTGCATGGTAGATGTTTCTAAGTAGGGGAAAGTTAAAGGAAGGCAGACTCTTCAGTATCCAAGCATAGCGTCGTCCATAGCTCCTGTACCACATGGCGAAGGTCTTCCAATACCACGTCCACCAGAACAGGTATCTATCCATTACTTTACCTTCTGTATTTACAGACTGTGGGTCATTGTGTGTCGATTTTTCTTAGTGCTGATGCTCTTCTACATATATAGCTATGCCTATATTTTGTTTCTTTGCTTTGCAGGTTGAAAATGAGGATGCAGCTAGCTCATCTGAGATGTCAGCTGGTGAGGACAGTCATGATGAAGAATATACAGTAACTTTCAGTACAAACCCTCACTTTCCAAATCAGAGGGAGTTGGACGACTTAATTAGAGATTTGGGTCTGACGAAATCAGGGTCTGAGCTTCTGACCTCCAGACTCAAAGAGTGGAATTTGCTTGGAGAAGACTGCAAGAGCACTGTATACCGAAAGCGGCATGAAGAGTTTGCAAGGTTCTACGATGTCAATGGCTCTCTCTGTTATTGCAGCGAGGTTACTGGTCTATTCACAGCTATTGGGTTAACACATATACCCTCAGAGTGGCGCCTGTTTATTGACAGTTCAACTCGGAGTTTAAAAGCTGTTCTACTCCACAATGGGAACAAATATCCATCTATATCAGTGGCACATTCTGTTCAAATGAAAGAGGACTATGAAAATGTCAAACAACTGCTCACTCAAATCAGGTATGAACAATATAACTGGGACGTGTGTGGTGATTTCAAAATGATTGGTTTCCTGTTAGGTTTACAAGGAGGGTTTACTAAATATTCATGTTTCTTTGCCTGTGGGATAGCAGGGCTTCAACTGAGCACTATAAAACAGTTCAGTGGCCTCCACGTGAAGGACTGCAACCAGGAAAGTACAATGTACTCAGGGAACCTCTTGTGAAGCCTGACATAGTTCTGCTACCACCTCTCCATATTAAGTTGGGTCTAATTAAGCAGTTTGTAACTGCGTTAGATTTTGGAGGGGAAGTTTTCCAACAGATTCGGGTCATGCTCCCTAAACTCTCTGAGGCCAAAGTCAAGGCTGGCATCTTTGTAGGACCACAAGTCAAGGCGCTGTTGAATTCAAAGAACCTTGAAGCCAAGATGACTCCGATCGAAAAAGAGGCTTGGTGTGCTTTCCGTGATGTGGTTCGTGGGTTTTTAGGCAGCCATAAAGCACCAAACTATAAGGAGTTAGTGTCAAACTTGATTAAGTGCTATGGCAAAATGGGGTGCCGTATGTCTTTAAAATTACACTATCTGCATTCACATCTAGACTTTTTTCGTAATAACCTGGGCGATGTGAGTGAAGAACATGGCGAAAGATTCCATCAAGATATTCAAACGATGGAGAAAAGGTACCAGGGCCATTGGGATGCTTCCATGATGGAAGACTACGTATGGTCGCTGATCAGAAAGGATAAGAATGTTCATACGCGGAAGTCGCGTTCTTCAGTGCATTTTTAAGGAACGCACACTGCATAACGAGGCTTGTTATTCTCTTATCGGTTCTCCTCATGATATATATTATATCCTTTGCACCATTTTGGGTTTGTCAAACAATTTTGGCTCAATAAACATTAATTTCCAATAGTGTTTTTATTTTCAGAAAATATTTATGTTAGCCTTCTTTACAGTATATACTTTGCCATATGAAAAGTGTGATAACCTATATTTTTTAAACGGTTGATGATAGAGCAAAACCAATATAATTTTTGGAATCAGTGCCCCGAAATCATTAAGAAACGACAGAAAAATCACAATAAACAGAAATTTTTTAAAATTTTGTTACCCAGTGTAATAATAGAATAACCTCAAGATAATGTGAAATAGTTTTAGAAATGTTGCAAAATACACGCGGCGACAGGTTCGCACAGGTTTTATCACGATACAGAATGATACAGAAGGAAAAGTAGTGAAGGTTGGAAAATGGGTTCCGCATGATTTGTCACAAGCGAATCTTCAACATCGAATCGATATTTGCACATCACTGCATTCTCGGCAACTGCAGGCACCGTTTTTGAATCGGATCGTCACTGGGGATGAAAAATGGGTCCTCTATAACAATAATAAGCGTCAATATCAGTGGCTTAGCCGTGAAACAAAGCCTAAACCTCAGCCAAGGAATGGACCCCATCCAAAGAAAATTTTGCTATGCGTTTGGTGGGATATGCAAGGAATTATTCATTTTAAGCTTCTGCCAGATAACCAAACAATCACAGCTGAAGTCTACTGCCAACAACTCCAACGACTGAAGATGGCATTACAAGAAAAACGTCCCGCATTAATTAATCGCAAAGGTGTTCTATTCCACCAGGATAACGCGCGCCCTCACACTGCTCGAATCACCACTGCCCAATTGGAGGCATTTGGTTGGTAAAAAATGCCTCATCCACCTTATTCTCTGGACACCGCACCTTCAGACTACCATTTATTCAGAAGTCTGCAACACCACCTAGATGGACAAAAGTTCCAATCCAGGAAAGCTATCGAAAACGAAGTGATTGCTTTTTTTAACTCGAAACCAAGGGACTTCTTCGAACGCGGCATAAAAACTTTTCTACAGGTGGGAGGAGGTTATAGAAAAAGAATGGAATTATATTGATGATTAATTTGTCATTATGTCAATTAATTTTTGTTGTGAATAAACTAAAAATTCGAGCAAATTTGTCCTTATAAGTCATTTAATATTTGTTCTGAATGAACTAAAAAATCGAGCAGAATATATGTTACAAGCTTATACTATAACAATCAATTTTCCAAACATAAAGGAGACATGAAAAACACTTGGACAACCATAAACAATCTTCTCGGAAAACAAATTAAGAAAAATTCAATAGAGAAATTAAATGTTGATAATAAAGAAATTACTGATGATACTGCTATTGCAGACTCTTTAAATGCACATTTTACTTCAGCAGCGGATAAGCTTCGCTCACGATTACTAAATAATGATCACTCACCTCTAGAATATATGCCACCCAGCCCACTAAATTCATTTTCTTTTGCTCCTGCTACCTCTACTGAGGTCCGGAATATTATTGGTAAATTAAAAAATGCAAAAAATAACATTCATAACATTCCTGTACCAATACTGAAACTTGTTAAAGATAAGATATCTGTAACTTTGGCTAAAATTATCAAAGTACTTCCAAAGGAATATTCCCATCAATGCTAAAAACTGGTTGTATAACACCCCTTTTTAAAGGGGGTGATTCTACACTAGCAACAAATTACAGGCCGGTGTTCATTATCTGTGTTCAGCAAAGCGTTTGAAAAAATTGTAAAAAGTAGAATGCAGCGATATTTAGAACCCTACAATTTATTATCTCCAAATCAATATGGCTTCCGTAATAATAAAACAACGGAAATGGCTATTTTAAATCTTATGGAAATTGCAAATATAGCTAAAGAAAACAAAGAAACAATGATATAAATATTTATGGATTTGAGTAAGGCGTTTGATGTGATAGACCATAATATTCTACTTAATAAATTATATTGTTACGGCTTTAGAGGAGCAATCAGTGATTGGTTTAAAAGTTATTTGTCCAATAGATATCATTTTGTATCAGTAAACAAGTTTTGCTCAACTAAAGTGCTTGTCAAACATGGTGTGCCACAGGGCTCAGTTCTGGGTCCACTGTTATTTTATTATATATAAATGACCTTCCACGTTCATCTGATATACTGAACTTCATAATGTTTGCAGATGATACAACTCTCTTTTTCTTGCAAAAATGTTAATACAGCTAAGAATATATTTAATTCAGAATTCATCAGTGTAATGAAATGGTTGACCACCAATAAACTCTTCCTAAATACCAGTAAAACAAATTTCATGATTTTTACTCATAAAAGAAATGTATATCTTCATGAACTTAATGTTAATGAAATCGCTATAAAGAAGTGTACTGTAACAAATTTCTTGGTGTAATGCTAGATAAGAATTTGCAATGGAGTGATCATGTAAATTATATCGCGAAAAATATTTCAAGGAGCGTTGCTATAATGCTTAAACTTAGAAATGTAGTCCCTAAACAAGAAACTGATAGGAAGGAGCTAAAAAGTATGTCGACAGTTAGCAGCTGACGAGGAAGCTTCTAACAGTGGTTGTATCCTCCAGCGTGGGACACGTCAACGCGAAGAAGAGACGACGTCAAACCGAAACATCAACGCGCTGGTGGCCAAACTTCCTCAAATCTCCATGCAGCGGGCTGTCTACGGTTGGCCAGACTGGTAGTCAACGGCCTGTTGCGTGGCACAGTCAGAGTGCCGATCGGCTCCCGGGGCCGGACCTATACCAGCGTGCTATTTTTTTCATTTACGGGGAGCAATTGCGTGCTCCCCGGACAACTCTTACTCTCCAGCGACATTAAGACTAATCCAGGCCCCACTACAACTTACACATGTCACCATACACAAAGACAGACACAATAGAACCATGAGACACATACAGAAGCATAATATTAACATGTTACAGTACAACATAGATGGCCTCACAAACAAAATCATGCAGCTTAGGGAATTCGTACACAAATAAAACATTCACATAGCACTTATACAAGAAACAAAACTAAAACGCACACACAAAACACCTACCATCCCTGACTTCACGGCGATCCGTCAAGATCGTATTGGGGGTCACGGGGGTGGACTCATCACTTACATACGTAAAAGCATTAGCTATACTGATGCCACCAAAACATTACAAACACAATCCAAACAGATAACACGATAGAAATACAGGCAGTTAACATTAAAACACGCGCAAAACACAACACCACACTCATCAACATTTACATCCCACCAGAGAGTTCACCTCAGGTGCCAGCCAATTACAATCCACAGTTACACAATCTGGCCTCTCTCACTAATGTCATCTTAGGAGGAGACTTCAACGCTAAAGACACTAGTTGGTACCTGCACAACCAAAGCAACACCAGAGGCGCCAACATAGCCACACAACTAAACATACTCTTCATTCTTAACAATACAGAAGAACATACACACATACCACATCAAGCAGGATACTCAAATTCCTCCCCAGACATAACGTTCTGTTCCCCCTCACTAGCAACACACACACACTGGAGAACAGAAAAACAACTGTCATCGGACCACATGCCCATCATCATTACAACACGTTCTACACTCTGTTCCAACAGCCTTAGGCACACTTACAGAAATTACAAGGAAGCTGATTGGGAACAGTTCAAAATACAGACTGAGGAACAATTCACCACATTAAACAGCACACCCATCATAAACATCAATACAACACTCAAGACATTTACTCAGATCATCAATAACGCAAACAAATACATACCCAAGGGCAACATTAGGAAATACAACCCAAATTACACTAGAGAAATAGCCCACCTCATAAAGCAACGTAAAAACCTCAAATATAACACACAAACACCACACACAGAAGCCATAAAACAGCAGATACAACAGCTCAACACATAAATAAACAACAAACTTAAAGAAAAACAAATAGAAACATTAAGGGAATTCATAACAACACTAAACCACTCCACAGATACATCCAGGCTATACAAAACTATAAACAGCATTACCCACTCTAACAACGGCATTCACACCTCACACGCGGCTATCTGTCGCAGCCAAAATAATATCCCAACATATACACAACAAGCTAACATTCTAGTTAATCACTACGCAAAGATAAGTCACTTAAAGAGAGACAACAACCAGAAACACGCAGATAGACAAACAGCCAGACACAAGAAAACCTACAGACTCAACATGACCATTACACTCTTCAATACAGACCAGACCACCAAGATCATCAAAACCATTAAGAATTCGAAGGCTACAGGACCAGACAACATATTTAACATACACCTTAAACACTTGGGCCCACAGGAATTACTAACTCTCACAAACATCAGCGCATATTCATGCCAACACTATTATTCCTGACATGGAAACAAGGTAAAATTATTACACTACCCAAACCAAACAAAAATCCAACAGAGCCAGCTTCCTATAGACCCATTACTTTACTATGCACACCTTCCAAAGTAACAGAAAGACTAATCTTACAAATCACCAACCCACACATACCACTATCGCCTACTCAACATAGATTCAGACCTCACCACTCAACCACGACATTACTCACTAACCTCACGCAGCACATCATGGATGGCATCAACTCCAGACGACCAGCTCAACGTACACTATTAGCAACAATAGACATTAGTAAAGCATTTGATGCTATCCCACACTTCCCTCTCATAAACAAAATACTCAACACAAACATGCACAATAACACCAAAAGGTGGCTGAGCAACTATCTTTCAGGAAAATACCCACATTTAATGGCAAGTCATCCAAAAAACAAGCTCTTTCCGAACGGGGTCCCTCAAGGCTCTGTTCTCTCACCAACACTGTTCAACTTATACATGCATGGCATTCCAACACCCATAGATAACAAGCTTACCTTATCATCATATGCAGATGACATCACTCTAACATCCACCAACAACATCGACACCGCTACAAATAACCTACAAACATACATAAACAGTATACAAGACTGGCTCACACACAATAGACTCAAAGTAGCGCCCACAAAATCAACCATCACATTGCTAACAAGCAAAAGAACATCAAATAACTCCACAGCTTACACTAAACAACACCAACATTCCACACACTCACAGGACTAAAATACTTGGGGTCACATACAACACATCATTATCTTTTGCAAACCACATTCAGGACATTAAAAACAAATGTACGTCAAGACTTAACACGTTTAGGGTACTAACAGGCACAAACTTTGGACACCAGCAGGAAACAACATCACTCATATACAAACAATATATTCGCTCAGTTATGGACTATGCTAGCCCATGCTGGGCACCCATTATCTCAAACACACACATAAACACCTTACAGACAATACAAAACAACGCACTTCGTATCATTACAGGATGTACTCAAACAACACCAATAGAACACCTGCACACAGAAACAAAAATACTGAAAGTTAGGGAACATTTAGACATGAAGGGAACACAATTCATGGCAGCAGCGACAACTAACCCACAGCACCCTTGCCACTACATGTACAATCATGCATCAACACCTCGCACCATTAAGGTAACACCAGAGAGACATTATAACCAAATACTCCATTCCATACCACGCCCCACAGACATCACACAGTCAGGGCCGTAACTAGGGTTTAGAAATTAGTGAGGTCCAGATTTTTTTCGAGCGCGGCGGGACGAGCAAAATTCAGACCAAAATGACATCTACAAACACAACCCAAGCTATACACTAAACACAAAACACAAAACGCTCGACGCTCCCTCTTTTCAAAAGAAAAGCGGTAATATGCGTTTCATACACGGAGAACGGTTCAGTCTCTCTTGTTTTTTTAGGAAATAATTACCGAGGTCCGGACCTCGGTGACCTCATAGGTAGTTACGGCCATGCACACAGTAGAGAAATCACACACACACACACACCTAACCCACAAAACACTGACACGACTCGGTCCGAATGCGGTCCTAGGTGCGAAGCCGCCACCCATTGACAGATCAGAGACCAGCCTGAGCAGATCGGATAGAGTTAACTTAGCACGATTCCAATGTGGACATCACCCCAACTTACAGACATATAAACAGACTAAACAATTCCACAGACGACACCTGCCACCTGTGCCAGGGCACACCACAAACAATTGAACACATTAAGACAGACTGTATCGCTCTAGCACAACGAACACAGCACAACATCACTAGTGCGCTGAACCTCTGGTCCACTCCGGAGAGGGCGATCGGTTACCTGCGTGCCGCCGGCTTGTTCGATCAGGGTGGGCTGATCGGCTAAACAACAAGTGAATCAGCACGAAAAACACATCTTTTTTTTTTTTACTTATTCACTTCATTTCTTTCACATAAAGTTTTATTTAACAAAAACTTTCAATTCGAAATGTTTTATTAATTCGTACAGTTTTTAAATTTTAAGCATACGACATGTATAAAATATATAAATAATAGGTAATAGAGTAGAGTAACATTCCAAAGGATAAACATCTGAGTTGAAGTTTGGTTATTCCCGCGGATTATCTCACTAACTTATGTAGATATAAATAGTATAGCTATTATCGAACTGAAAAATTTAATGGTCAGAAAAACTGAAGGTCAGAAAAACTGAAGGTCAGAATGATCAGAAAAACTGAAGGTCAGAATGATCAGAAAAACTGAAGGTCAGAAAAACTGAAGGTCAGAAAAACTGAAGATTAAACTTAGGTCAACGAAAGGAGCACAGTCATTATTGAAAAGTATTTTGATTTGGGATAAAAATTTTCCTCCCTAATTCTTTTTCTTTAATTTTTAAAACCATTATCTCTAGTTCTTTCAGTTGCGTTATTTTCTACATCGAATTAAAGTATAAATGGATAGTTTAAATCCATACAAATGTTATATAAGTCGCAAAAAAAGGAAAACAATTCACGTTATTTATATTTTTTTGCGATACAAATGCTCCTCAAAACGCAAAACTATTATTTTTAATCTATTCGAATTCAGATTTCAGTTTTTTATTGTTTTTCAATTTCAGTTTGAATTTTGATTTTATTGTAGTTGGCAAAAATTTTTTTCAGTTCGAGTTTTTTTCGATTTCAGTTCATAAAATAATATCGGTTTTATCAGCTTATCGATTCCATTTCAATTCAGTTTCCCATCTCTGAATTACAAACATATGCCCGAAATGGCTTTGTTTCCGAGTTACAGCCGGTTTATGTTCCAGCAATTCTTTCCACAAACTGTTTACAAACACTGTTTGCCGACAATGTTTGTGAGTGTGTACGAGACTTATTTCATGTATGGCCTTGCCGATTGTAAGGTTTCATACATTCTATGACATGGTTCAATATCGTTGAGTGTAGAGCCATCAGTCAGTCAGAGGTGCATCGTGGTGTTTCACTGTTCGTATTCGTAACTTCTTACCGTCAATAAGTGCAATCCAGTAAAAAAAAAAAAAAGTTTTTGTGCTATTCAGTAATAATGTGCATTTGAAGTGAGAATGGAGGCTTATTCAAACAGAGAAATGGCAGACATGCATCTCATGTATGGACTTGCCGAGTGTAATGCGGCCGCAGTAAGACGTCTTTATGCGGAAAGGTTTCCGAATCGCCGTCTGCCAGATAAGAAGACCCTTCAGAGAATAGACGAGCGAGCGAGTTTCAGATGGTGGTAGACCAATCAGCGCCAGAACTGTTGAGTTGGAGGACCGGGTCCTGAATCGCGTGGAGAAACATCCTGGTGTCAGCACCCGAAGGATAACAGCAGCAGAGGGTGTAAGATACACAACTGTGTGAAGAATTTTACGGGAACAACAGCTTTACCCATATCACATTTAGAGAGTACAAGGCCTTACTGAAGCTGATTTCCCACCACGAGAGGCTTTTTGTACTTGGTTCCTTTGTAGCTAGTTCCTTCTTGCTACTACTTGTATTTGCCGGGAAGAATGAAGGATACGAGAGGCAGGCTATCTCTTTGTTGGGTATCTCTTCTAGGGGCCTCTCGTGTCCTCTTCTCTCCCTGTCGTTTGGGAGGTTGGCGTCTTGAAGAAAAAGCCGGTCGCTTTCAGAGTTTATTGAGTTCTTGGTTGGCTGGGGTAATTTTACAGAAGATTTTGTTATTATATATACAGCTGAATTAATTAAAAATATATATATAAATTTATGTACAATACTTATTTATAAAGATTATATATGATTCTTAAAATTACACAATGATAAAATATATACAATTTGGTAACGCGCAAAATTGGTTTGTCGGTAACTAATATAAAAATAATATAAATGCGGAAAATTAACTGCGCGGCCCCACACTACTGCCCACCCCGAGAAGCGGAGCACGTATTTCAAAAGTAGAAATATTCGGGTCTTGATTTGAATCGGATCCTTCGTCCAGCTCGCGTTGATCCTCGGTCGGCCTCGTTTCCGGTTGTTGCGTTGTCCTGCGCGCTCGTCCTGAGGTCTGTATTTGCTACCTCCGAGGTGCGTCTTCCATCGTCCTTTTTCCTTGCGTGCTTTTTCTCCGATCCGATGTCGTCCGATTGTGTGCCTGGTACCTGTGTGGGACCTGAAACTATATAAGCCGGTTTTAAACGATTAATTGAAATGGCTTCTGATGATCCGTTGGTTTTTTCTATTACGAAGTACTTATCGTGGCGTTCGAGAACACGGAAAGGTCCTTGATATGGTGCCTCGAATGGTTTTCGAACGCGGTCGATGCGTACCCATACGTGGCTTGATTTGTGGAGTTCCGATGGAATGAATGATTTGGGGGCTGAGTGAATGTTTCCTTGAGAGAGTTGGGCGAAATCGATTTGCGTCATTTTCTTGGCTAATTCGGAGATGAATTTTGAATTGGATTTTGACGACGAATTGGCGATCATTGGCCTCGGGCATAATAGGGTGGTTCCGGTGACGGTGGTGAACGGTGAATAACCCGATTCGTTGGGGAGACTGCGTAAACCAAGGAGAACTATGGGTAAAGCGGGGAGCCAATCTTGTTTTCGAGCGATGATTGCTGTCTTGATGGTGCGATGAGATCTTTCAATTATTCCGTTGGTCTGAGGGCGATACGACAAAGTCCTTAGTCGGTGAAATCCGATGAGAGCTGAGAGTTCCCTAAAGAGTTCGGATTCGAATTGGGATCCGCGGTCCGTTATGACTTGCAGTGGTACACCAAATCTTGAAATCCATACATCGAGAAATGCGTGTGCTATTGATGTGGCTGTAGTATCAATCAGAGGATATGCTTCTATCCATCTTGTGGCACGATCGATGCAGGTTAGGAGATATCTATATGGGGAAGGATATGTTTGACCGGGCAAAGTGGTTGGCGGTAAGGGACCGACGATGTCGATATGTACCGTTTCAAATCTTGAACTTGGTAAATCGAAGGGGGTTATTTCTGATTTTGTATGGCGAGAAATTTTTGAGGATTGACATGATTCACAATTTCGGGACCAAGTTCGAATATCCTTATTCATTGAGGGCCAAAAGTATCTTGATTTAATGATACGAAGTGATTGCTTGATGCCTGGATGAGAAATATTATGAAATTGATTGAAGATGGAAGATCGATGCTGCTTGGGAACAAAAGGACGGGGATATGGCGTGGATGTATCGCAATATAAAGTTGTATTTTCTGGAAACGGGAACGGCTTGAGACGTGAGAGAAATTCTTGCGTTTCTTGATCTTTTTGTTGAGATTTCGCGATTGCTGATAAATCGAAAGCGTCGATATGTACTGCGTTTACGTTGCGTGAAATGCAGTCCGCTACGACGTTTTCGGATCCACAGATATGTATTACATCGCATACGTATTCCGTGATGGCAGACCAATGACGTTGTTGTCGGTCTGTCTTGGCTCGTAAGGGACTCTTGTAGGCAGAAACCATCGGTTTGTGATCCGTGAAGAGTATTACTTGACGACCTTCTAAAAATTGACGGAAATGCAGGACGGCTAGGTATGCTGCGAGTAATTCTCTATCGTATGCGGCGTACGCTTGCTGAGTTGTAGTTAATTTCTTGGAAAAGAAGGCGATGGGAACTGGTTTGCTGTCGATTATTTGATGAAGAACTGCTCCAGCTGCTATTTGTGAGCAGTCCGTAACTAAATGAAGGATTGAGCTTGATGGAAGAGGATGACAAAGCGTAACGGCGTTCCGTAGTGCATCTAAGTGCGCCTAAGTTAGGAAAATGGGTGCCACATGAATTGTTGGTCGACAATCTGAGGGTGCGGATAAACATTAGCACAGCTCTTCATTCCCGTGAACCCCAAGATCCGTTTTTGCACCGTTTAGTGACTGGTGATGAAAAGTGGATACTGTACCAGAATGTTAAGCGCCGTCGACAGTGGGTTTGTGCCGGAGAACCAGCGACACCACAGCCAAAACCAAATCTTCACCCTCAGAAAGTGTTGCTTAGTGTTTGGTGAGATAAAGGTGGTGTAATACACTTTGAAACCTTACCACACAACCAAACAATCACCGCTCAAGTCTACTGTCAACAACTGGATCGATTGAACATTGCACTAAAAGAAAAGAAACCTTCTTTGGTTAATCGGAAAGGAATCGTGTTCCACCACGACAACGCACGTCCTCATACCGCTCGGATCACTTCTGCAAAAATTGAGGAGCTTGGGTGGGAAAAACTTCCACATCCTCCATATTCTCCAGACCTTACGCCTTCAGATTATCATCTCTTCAGGAGTCTGCAAAACTATCTTGACGAGAAACAGTATACTTCTTTAGATGACCTGCACACCAGTCTTTGTACGTTTTTTTGCCTCAAAACCGCCTGAATTTTATAAACATGTCATTGAAAAGCTTGTAGGACGTTGGCAGACTCAATGGCAGAGTGTCATTGATTCCGATGGAAAATATATAGTGGACGACGGGTAAAGTAAACACGCTTTAAATAAACATTCGGATAAAGTAAACAAATCCTTGATAACGCGCCTGGTTATAGAGTAAAATCCGACTGATAATGTAAACTTGCCTACGCTTAATGTAAACTAATGTAAACTAATGTTCATTGGTGTAAATTATGTTTGGTCAGTATTATATAATACGCCGTGGGTGACGTGCACGCTTTTAAATTGTCTTCAAAATTTTATAGATTTAAGATAATGACTGCAAAGCGTGTACATTCTTATTGCTGATGCAATGTCTGCCAATTCGGAGAAATGTCCGCGAGTGGAAGAAGATGATGAGAATTTTGATCCACCCTCAGTATAGGAAGTCCACAATGCGCTTTATGTCTTACACCGTTTTTCTGCAGTTGAAGGATTGAATGAATAACCCTACATTATCTCAGCTGGAAGCGGCCTTGAACAAAAACATATTTGCCAAGAAAATACAAATTAAAATCACAGATGTATTAAAGAAAAATTAAACAGTGAATAGTACGAACTTTCGAAAATAATCCATACTTGTTTTTTGTTTAAAGGAATACATATTTGTTTTTGTTTAAAGAATTATTTGTTTTGTTCGAAGGAATTGTATTTTATATAGTAAGTTAAAGGTACATATTTTATATGCTAAATGCAGTATTTTTGTTTGCTTTTTCTTTATTTTCACCCTAAAATTGCGTGAATTTGCGTACCTACGGATATTATAAACATACGGTTAAAATAAACTTTTGAGCAGTAACGGAGTGGTTTATTTTAACCGTCGTCCACTACAAGATTAAAAAGTTCGTTGAATTTTTTTTTTGTCCTTCAAATTTCGCTCTAAAAAACGACATTACTTATGGGATGAACTGATATATATATATATTATATATATATATATATATATATATATATATATATATATATTATAGTCATAAATATTCAAGTTTGTCGAACATACACAACTACAACCGCAGTTAGGTAGACCAGCCATAAGCTCATGGATCCTACGGTGTTTGTTGGTCTGAAACATTATAACATAACGTTTGTGTAAATTTTCGTCCATTATTTACCCTGTAGGTCGAACAGGTTATGTATTTTATATATTCAAAATTTTAATCACTTTCGCTTGTGTTAAAAAAAAGAGCGGGGGGGGGGGGAGTTCTTTAAAAAAGTTTAGGGAAAGCATTGTTTTACTGTATGTTACAATTATATTTTCTAGAATTTCACCCGCGTTACGATTTTAATTAAAAGGTACTTGTAGGTTATCTCCCCCCCCCCCTACGCTTGATTTGTCATCATGGCAAATAGCATGAAGTCGCAGTAAATTCATTCTGGCTGAAAAAGCAATAATTAAATTGTGCAAAGGATTGGTAATATCTACTGAAATAGATACTACTAGCGGAGCGACCCGGCGTTGCCGGGGTAGATGTTGAACGCTATATATATATATATATATATATATGAATGCCCGGTTAGGTAAACTGAATGCCCGTTAGGTTAATTAAATGGCCGGTTAGGTCAACTGAATGCCCGATTAGATTAATTGAATGCCCGGGTACGTTAATTGAATGCCCGGTTAGGTTAATTTACACCCTTGACGATTGGTTAGGTTAAGTCATGATATTTTCGTTAAAGCCAACGAAAATATCACGACTTAACCTACCAATCGTCAAGGGCGTACAGATGACCTAACCTGGCATTCAATGAACCTAACCGGGTATTCAATAATTTTACCATAGGTTTCGTAATGATCTTGATGACGTCATTTAATGTTTTAAAATTAATCATTTAATTGCTATTTTCTTACTTACAGCGACAGGCATAATGATATTAGGATACCTAATAGAAATTTTGTAATATTTTAAAGTGGGGAAAATAAATAATTTTCTCAAAATGATCTTCAACTATAAAAGCGCATCTAATCAGATAACTTAATTAACGTATTTCTATGACAACTAAAAAAATAGAATGATAAATCAATATCCTATCAAATTGTTTGTGTATACGTAAAATTATTTGTACAAAAGCCACAGTAATAAAACGCACAAAAGTCACGGTAAATAATTTCGAGCGTGGCTCGTTTAACTTTAAACTCGTGTTTATTTAAATTGCCCGTTTTAATTATGTAATTTTTTGTATTGAATCGATAAAGAATTTTTTGTGAATCGAAAAATGTTAAAATTATAAATATCAAAATATTTGTGTAAAAATCATTGAATTTTAAAAATGCATGTTTGTTTTTAGTTTTTTTGCAAAAAGTTCTTTATGAATTTTAAAAATATATACTTTTTTAAATTGAATCGATAAATAAATCTTTTGTGAATCGAATGATATTAAATGTTTAGTAAATATTGACTTATTTTGTGCCAAAATTATGATTAAAAATGAAAAATTAAAAAAATGCGTGTACAGGCATGGGAAGAACTGTACCTAAAAGGGGGAAAGGAATTATGTTAGGGAATTTTTTTTAGCATGGGCACTGCACAATAAAAAGACGCATCGAATGGTGAAAACCTCATTGTTCTACACCAATTGTAGCGACCTGTAGGTGTGCGCAAAAAAACTGTTATATATATATATATATATATATATATACACATAAGGCTTCATTTCTGAAATAGTATATTAGATTAAATATATAATTTGGCTCATGTAATAATTAATTAGATAAGATTTATTTTTTAAACTAATTTATGGCCGGATTCTGAAGGATCGCCATTATAAAGTTAAGGATCACCTGAAGATCAGGGCCCCCAGCCTTTTTTAGTTAGCTTTATAAGGCTAACTAACGAAAAGATCACGACCTAACCTAACCAATCATCAAGGGCGTACAGTTGACCTAATGATTGGTTAGGTTAGGTCGTGATATTTTTGTTAGTTAGCGTTATAAGGCTAACTAAAGAAGGCTGGGGACCCTGATCTTTAGGTGATCCAAAGTTAATGTAAGTTGTATAACAAATCAACAACCAATGTGCATCAAACATTCTACAGGGTGTCCCATAAGTCCGGCATCATAGGAAAAATAATAAAAAAAGGCAAAACAAAAGCTTTTATTTACAGAACGTGCTCAATATGTCCACCATTGTTTTCAATACACAAATTCAGACGTGATACCCAGTCAGCAAGCACACGGTGAATGATGTCAGGAGTAATGGTGTTACATGCCCCAATAATGCGCTGCCGCAAATGTTCAACACTCCTAATTTTCTCTGCCTATACCAGCGCTTTCAATTGGCCACAGAGATAAAAATCTAGTGGCTTCGAGATCCGGGCTTCCAAATGCCACACCATACCATCACCCGAGATCACCATTTCCATAAAAAACAGCCTCGTCACTGAACAGAATGGTGGACGGGAAATTGGCATCCCGAGCATATGAATTATGGTTTGTAGAAATAGAAAAATATGAATTTCTCCTATGATGCCGGACTTATGGGACACCCTGTAGAACGAAATGCTCGTTTGATTGTTCTGCGTGCGTGCTATTTGCCACGATGACAAATCAAGCGTGGGGGGGAGATAACCTACAAGTACCAATTAAAAAACTCGGATAAAAAGTCTTAACTATTAACTAGTGTTACTACTGTTGCTTACTAGTTACTGAACCTAAATTACATCACGCCTTTCACAGACAGCTATTTACAGACTGATAAATAAATATTATAATCTAAATTTCACAAATCTACTTACAAACTGATAACGCCCAAAACCTCCAATGTATGGAAAGATGTCATCAAAATCCAGAATGTCATTTTTATCCGTCATTTTCTGCAAATATTAAAAATAATTTTCTGTTATTAAATATTAAAATAAAAGAGAGAGAGAGAGATTTTTGGTCCCTCTACCACTGCCAAAGGCGTGCGTCTCACTAAGACTAAATAACAAACTCGCAGTGCAATGATTTTCAGAATATTTCACACTAGGGTGTTTCTAAAGCCAAGGTTATATAAATAACCGCTCGATATATATATATATATATTTGCTTAACTAATTCATATTTAGGATACGAATTTTTATATAGATTAAACCTTGGGTATTGAAATATTTTAATGTTCGTAGAAAGTATAGATTCATTTGCATTCAGGGTACAAGCAGCTCGCTGTAAGGCTGAGGCTGAGGCTGAGGCTGAGTGTAACATTGTCCGTTAAGGTGAAAGACTTAAAGAATTAATAGCATAAAATGTAAATATTCTTTGCGTAAAAAAATAAAAGGACCTTTTCCAGTTTGTGTACCGTTTTTCATATAATTTATTTTTGCTTCTTTTCAGATCAAAAATGAGTGATCAAAAATGAGTTCTTGATAACCTAACCTAACCTAACGTAACCTAACCTAACCCACATTATAACTTTCGTCACTTGGGCACAGGATGTTTACTATGCTGTATGTAATGTACTGTAGAAAACGGTACATAAACTGGAAAACGTCCAAATAAAATGTACGTGCTCTGAATAGTTCAGGAACTGAGGTGATTTCAATTTTGAAAACTACAAAAAGAGTTTTTATCAGTCGCTTTAAAAAGTCCTGCGTTGTGAAACTATTTTCTAACTCATATTTGATCGTTAAGGAACGCGAAGTTTCATGACATAACTTTTTTTAACTGATTGTTTAGTGGTATACTAGCGAGACTATCGTTATGTAAATAAAATACGCTTTAATAACCTAATTCAGACCAAAGCACAAAAAGTAAAATAAAGTATGTCAGTATTACTCTTTTTGGTTTAGCGAAAGACTGATGATATATTTATATGTTTTTATGTAATTTAAATGGTTTAAAATAATTATTCTATGGTCATATAATGTGTTTAAGTGATTAAGGGAAGGGAACAGAGGGTTGATTGCGATTAAAATGGATTTTATCTTGGTATTTCAAAATATAAGTTCCGAGTCACGTGTCATAATTTAGTTTCATGAAAAAATATGGAAATCACAAAGAAAACGTTTCACTAAAACTAATGATTTTACTGCATATCTTTCCCTGAAAAGTCACGAGAATGTAGCATTATGCAGTTACCTTTTTGTAATTTTTACGGGGGCATACCCCCGGACCCCCCTACTCTACCCACCCTCATCACCATCCCCCTTGTTAAATTTTTACAATTCGATCAGTGTGTGTGTATATATATATGTATCACTAATGACGAAACTACTTTGTTTTATCCTACTTCAAAATAGTAGCCTCAGTGATTCGGGCTACGTCGTGACCAGTCATAACACTTTCCGTCGATCTGAGGGATTAAGCGACATTCACTCCGGGTGGTAGTTGGATGGGAGATCGTCCTCCGCGTCCAGATTATGTAGCAACCCGTGGTTCGGATCCCACGTAAAGCTGTAGGTCCACACCGTCATATGACCTTAACTGTTGTGAAGGGGGTTAACAATCCCATCAACTCCCGTCCTTTTTTTTTCCATACTCTCACACTAAGTACTTCTAATGATAATTTTTTTTTTTTAAACTATTCAAACGACGAATAGTTTTTCGTTCACTGAAAAACCTTTGATTTTGTATCGATTCGCTGAATTACATCTATAACATTATTCAAATTTTAAACTTCTCACAAAAATCAATGAGAAATTATGTGTTTTAAATACCATTTTGTAAAGTGTTTTAATAAAAGAATTATGATGATATTCACGAGAATTTTACAATATAAAAAACAGCTTTGTAATTGCTTGTTATATTACGTGTAATAAGCATTTTCTATCTAAGATATCAACAAAATAAGAACTACATATATGACATACCCCGCTTGATGCAGTGAAAAGGTAACCTGCATGGTATTTTAAGCCTAATATAATTTTCTTTGGTACAAATTAGACACCCGCATCCTATAATTTTAAATAGTTTTAGTTTCTTTACTTGAAAACCAATTCTTTTTAGACATTATTCTTAGCAGCACTTCTCTGGTTTTCCATGGAATGATTACTGCTTCCGTGGCAGGGGCCCTTCTGAGTGTGCAGGGCGCATCACAGAAGTGATTCTCTCGGACATGGAGGCGTACATTCCATGTCCTATTCCTACTAATAATACAAAAAAAACAACCTTGATTTAACTTTACTTTTTTTATGTAGGAAGAAAGGGGCCAAGGGCAACGCTCACAGAAGTGACCCCTCCACAAAAGAAGGAAAGAGCCAAAAACAAGGTCTCCAGGTTCAGTGATGCCATTTTTTTCCTTTTTTTTTTTTTTTTTAGAAACTTTGAAAAGATTGTGTAGTGTGTTAGATGCATGCATGTGTAGTGAGGAATAAAGGGAGAAGCGTGTGTTTCAGAGCATGCTGGACTGCTCACAGGGTAGATGAGACACGGAAAAAGAAATGCTATAAAATGCTTAGAAATGTTCTAATGCTATCCGCAACAGAGAGTAGGCTTTCAGAAGGTACCGTCGTTATCCAACTCCTGACTCTCACTCAGCTTATATTTCTGGCCGGAATCGTGCAAAATCTGTCTTCAACTCGCCAAAAATTCCTTCATCCGACAAAAATGTGAAAATCTATCCAATTCTAATTCTTCTCGTTCTTTCTGGCATCTAGCTAAGAACCTCTTCAACAACTTTACTTCCTATTCTTTCCCTCCTCTTTTCCATTCCGACGGCACAGTTGCCGTCTCTTCACCTGACAAAGCTGAACTCTTCGCTCAAACTTTCGCTTACAATTCAACCCTGGACGATTCCGGTGCTATTCCTCCATCTCCTCCCCCCTCTGACTTTATTATGTCTGAAATTAGAATATCTTCTAAGATGTTTTTTCTGTCCTCTCTGGGCTCAACTCTAAGAAGACGTATGGTCCTGATGGTCATTGGTCAGGGCCGTTTCCTGGCATAAGCAGACTAAGCGGCCGCTTAGTGCCCCGCATGCATATAACATGGCAACATGGAAGGATCTCGAACTGCAGCTAAAAACTGGGAGGACCATTGACCAAACTGAAATGTCATTAATAGAGGTAGAGCGAAGACACTGGCGAGATGTTCTCACACGTCTTGTAAGTATAATCCAATCACTGGCAGAGAGAAACTTTGCTTTCAGGGGGTCTTCCTCTACATTGTACAATCCAGACAGTGGCAACTTCTTGAAGGAGGTTGAGCTGCTTGCCAAATTTGATCCAATGATGAAACAACACATCAGCAGAGTCGAAAGTGGCCAATATAGTCATTCAAGGCTAAAAAACATCATTCAAAATGAGCTCATTGGGTCCATTAGTGGGAAGATCTTGGATGCCATTGTTGCAGAAATAAACAAGCTAAATATTACTCACTCATTTTAGACTGCACTCCAGACATAAGCCACCAAGAACAGATGTCGATTATTATCAGAACTGTTAAAATGGGTGAAGTACCAGAAATAAAAGAATACTTCTTGGGCTATCTTGAGGCTTCAGAAAGTACAGGCCTGGGTTTATCAGTTCTGATTCTGAAGAGACTAGATGAATTGAATATTCACTTTGATGACTGCAGAGGACAGTCATATGACAACGGAGCGAACATGAAGGGCAAGAACAAACGTGTTCAGGCAAGGTTATTAGAGAAGAACTGTCGTGCACTCTATGTTCCATGTGGGGCTCACACTCTGAATCTTGTAGTGGCTGATGGTATCAGCCACTACAAGATTCAGAGTGTGAGCCCCACTCAGATCAGAAGAACGTCCTTTCAACTTCAAGGAAAACTGTTTGTTTTGCAGACACATCAACACCTTTGATGATAAGCAGCAGAGAGGACACAAGTTGGTACCTGTGAGAACATTTGATTTTCAGGAAACTATTACTCAACAATGCCAAAGTAGGAATGATAAATGGTCAGAGAAAGTGATAGCTAACATGAAAAATGATTTATGATATTCGTTTTTTTCACCATACCTCATTGTTCCCTCAGCTGTGGAAAAGTATTTTATGTAGAGGTCTGAAATTTTTATGATGGTTTATCAATAGATTGAGGTAAAAGATATGCAAATTTTGGACGTGTGAACTGCATATTTTTGAAGTTATTGATGTTCAAATCTGAAGGAGTTTGATTTGGGCCACCCGATATATAAAATATGAGTATAAGGTCTTTTTTAACTTACTTCCACCATATATATCTTCCTATACTTTTAGAATGATGTTTTCTAGAGACCTTACAGAAATGCATGGCATAAAAAGAAATATGGAAAACTGATGTGTGGGTAGTTGGGAGGTAACGAAAATGGTTCACTGAGTAGGTAGGTAGTTAATCTAACAATTATTAAATTCCTTTTATGTCAATAACTGGGTGGATGAAACCAATTGGTTGCTCACCAGAGTTATTCTCCACACTAGTATTTACGTATATACTGTGTGACAAGAGCGTGCTCGGTAATGTTATACATTACCGATCAACCAACCGAAAAAAACCAAGATGACGCTGGTGGAAAAAGCCCCGCGAAAAGGAGGACAAGGGAGAACGAAAACGAGGAACGGGGCGAAAGGACGGAACGAGAGAAGGGAGAAGAACAAACAACGGAAAAAAGATCCCCACCAGCAAGTACGCTCTCAACAATTAAACAAAAGGGGAAAGGGACTCTCTAATAACTAGCAGTAAGTGACTAATTGTGTTTTTAACCCAGTTAGAAGTAAACGCCGTAAATTAAGCTGGGTCAGACAAATTAGGCCTACATTGTGGTCTAAGACCTAGCATCAACTCATAGCTTAAAGGTGAAGGTAGATTGCCCTAACCTAATTTGGTGAGGAATCCTACTGTGGACCTCAATTTATCTGCCCGCTCTGGACCATTTCCAGAATCTCTAGGCTGACCCCTACAAGGCTAGACTTAATCTACTCTATAGTTAGACTGGGGATATTAGGGGTGGGTTAATTGGGGACCAATTCATACAGAGCATTTTCCACAAGAAATTTTATTGCAATTTTTTACCTTGACACTAGATTTGCCAACAGTATTACTGGACTAATAAGTATATTTATAGGTATGAAGGACATCAACTAGTTTAACAAAAGCATTTTCATATTCATGTAAATATAAATTAGCGACATCCAAATTTGGAGAATAATTTTTTCACCTTGGTGAGGTGGAGAGCGGAAGAGAGCAACTCGCTGCTCCACTAAGCCAGGCCTAGAGGCGGAGCCACCAGCTTGACCTTTGTGTGAAGAAACCAACACACGGAACTGCAACGAGAATAACAATGTTGGTGTACGTCTCTTGTTTATGATTTTACCTGACTCAACAGCACACGCATTATTTAAACAAAATCTTAATAGGTTTTTCAAACAGACATTCATTAATATGTACTGTATAGACTTCCTTTAAAATTTATTTTAGAAGTCATAACAAAAATATGTTTTGAAAATACGAAATTTAACTTTCACTATATCGTAGTGAGGTAGAGGTGCCTAAAGATTTGTAAAATCAACTATATTAATTATCATCTTGGTATTTGTAATCGTCTTTATTTAACATCTAAATTTTTTTTATTATTATTAATTAATTATTAATTAATAATCCATGGATTATTAAGATTAGGCCCTACTTGAGCATATTTCTAAGACTTTAGCTAAAATAAGGAGGCTTCTCTATTATGAGAATCCAACGTCAGAAGCAATTAATAAATCTAAATTCAACAGGAGTTTTATGGAGTTTTGTCATGGGATATACCTTTCAACCTTTCAAATGTTTCGTGCGATGATTCCTCATTTCACGAAGGTCAAGTTTGTCGCCTCCTCCTCCAAGTAGTATATACGTAGATGAAAATTTATTATAGGGACAGAATAATCTAATTTCTTCGATGTTTTACGTATCGTATTGTTTCAGATGATTAAATCCAAACGTGTTGGAATAAACGTATAGGTATTGGAGAAGTCTAAAACCATAATTTTTTTTATAATTCCTTTTTTTTTTTTTTCATAAAAATAAAAATTATTTCGCTTTAAAGTTTTCTAAAAAGTTCCTTCCTTTTTACAAATTCATTAATTCACATATATACACGTATGAAAAAGTTTTTATTGATACAAAGAAATATTTCGTTTTTAAAAATACACAATACTTTTAACATAAAACATACAATCGTTAACTGGACTCTTAATATTTACCTCCTTCGCAACATCCAAGGTCATATAACGGAGGGGACCCACAGCTTTAGGTGGAATCCGAACCACGGGTCGCTACATAGTCTGGACGCGGAAGACGGTCTCCCATCCATCTACTCGTACTATCCGACCCAATGTCGCTTAACTTCGCTGATCAACGCGAAGAGGTGTTATGACATCAGCTACAACAAATGCTATAATGTTATAATGTTTCAGACCAGCAAAGACCCTAGGATGCACTCATGGCTAGTCTACCTAACCGCGTTTGTAATTGTGTACTGCGCATGTTCTCCGTGATGGCGGAGGGGACCTACAATTTTATGTGGGTTCCGAACCACAAAAACCTTAAACATACGCATCTAATCGATTTTTAAACATGTTTATAGACGTGCTACTAATTATTTCTACCGGCAAACTATTCCACCTATTTACTATTCTATGCGAAAAATGTTTTTGGCGACTGCCGTCTTGAACCTTCTACTTGTCAGCTTACACCCGTTATTTCTAGTTCTATTACTCGTACACTGTGCTATTTAAAAAAAAAAAAAGCTCTATTTACGCATCGAACCCATTCATAATTTTAAAAACTTGGATTAGATCACCCCTTAGCCTCCTAGTCTCAATTGTAGTCAGTTTTAATTCCTTAGGCCTATCCTCATACGACCTTGACCTACTTCATAAGTACAGTAAACCCTCGTCCAACGCGAATTTGCTTATAGTATATGGAAAAATAAGTGAACAATTACAGCCGTCCCTCGCTTATGTAGTGAATCAGTTATTTATTATTATGTTTACTTATTCTTTATCTTTATTCTCGTTATTCCGTTTTACTTCTATCATTAATCATTCTCTTTACGCCTTTTCACTCGCTTTCCGCTATACTTTATAAATATGGTAGACGTGGCCGACCAGAAAGCCGTTACAATACAAAGGGGGAAGGGGGGTTGAAGTCAGAGCTGGGCACTTGCGTTTTTTTTTGCGGTACTGCGGTACTACCGCACTACGAAACCGGTACCGCATAACGCAGTACCGCAAAGGATCGCTGAAAGTACAGCCTGTACTTTCAGCGATCCTTTGCGGTACTGCGTTATGCGGTACCGGTTTGGTAGTGCGGTAGTACCGCAGTACCGCAAAAAAAACGCAAGTGCCCAGCTTTGGTTGAAGTATACTCTAATTTCCATTTTTTCTAACTTTTATTTATGGCCAAAATCACTTAGGTAAAGGGGTAATGCGAGTGGGAGTTAATTTTTATTCTTAAGTCGGAGAGAGAGAGAGAGACACAAAAGAATAATCTTAAATTTACACGATTACATCCGACATGCAAAAGAGACAAAGGCCGCCCAATGACTGCAGGGTATTTTTAGAAACCCAGCCTTCGCGACCAGGGTTGCCAAATGAAACTTTGGGTTTATAGCTAGAAAAGCTATGATTTATAGCTAGAATTGGCTATATTTTTTTAGTCAATTAGCTAAAAGTACAGTGTTGGGCACTAAAGCGTTAATCCGATAACAGTTAATTAACGAAGTTAACTTTTTTTAACGGACTATTAACGGAAGTTAATTTCCATTTATCGTTATCGGACCAGTTAACTTCCGATAACTCGATATTTAGTCTGTTAAAGTCCGTTAACACGTTAACTGCGAGGAGTCATTCACGGAAGATCACAGCTCCGTGAATGAATTCAAACCGCCATAACTTCAGTCTGCTTCCAGATCTCGCAAGGGGAGGTTGTGCGCTTTTTATTGAAGGTAAGAAGGTTCTTTTAACGTTAGTAAAAGTCCTATAATATTATATATATATTAATACGTATGGAGATACGCATGGTAAAATGTACGGTTGAGAAAAATTAATTTATAGTAATGACTAATGAATAAGTATTTTTACACTGCGTTAGTAAATCTCTAAAAAAGTATATATAGTATGTAAAATTTGAATAATAGTTTTTATTCACTGATTGTAATATTGTCGTCGAATTAAATAACAATTGCGTATATTACACAGACAAATATTTTATAGACAAAATAATTCATGGACAAAGTATTTTTATTTTATAGACTAAATAATTCATAGATAAAGTATTTTATAGATAAAATAATTACATAGAGAAAAATTACTTCTATTGAAAATTCACAGAAAAAGGTTAAGTAAAATAAAATATTTTATATAACGTAATATTATATATTATAATATTATTATAATTAATATTATTTTGAATTAATTTTGCCGTTTTGTTTGAATTAATATTTTATTAGTTTAGTTACATATTTTATACGATGATATTTTACTTTTTTTAGGTTCTTCTGTATTATCGTCAACTAGACAGCGTTCAGTTCTCTCTTACCAAGCATTCTCTACAACTTTTAAACTTCAACCATGGAGCACCAAGAAGTTCTCGACATTGAGATCGCCTCTGTCTCAGGCACTTCTGAGTCTCAGTCTGACCAGAACTTGATAAAAATACAGTTAAATACCTATTTATTGTTGGATTTTGCATAAATAAACATTTTCTATGGGTTTTAATTTTTTAAAGCTTTTTTCCTTGATTTTTTTAAATGTTAGTAAAGAAATAGTTATCGTTAACGGATTATCGTTAACTTCCGTTAACTTTGTAGTAAAATTATCGGATTATCGTTATCGGAGTTAAAAATTGGGGTTAACGGATTATCGTTATCGAAGTTAACTTTTTGGTTAACGGTGCCCACCACTGTAAAAGTATAGCCAAAATAAATTTGTTGGAAATAGTAATAATATATTATTTAAAATAATCACCATAAATTACTTTAATTAAAGAAAAACAAAAGTAATCAATCTTACCTTATCAAATAATTCCGTGTCAAAAAAGGAAGTAGAAGGCCCTGGTTGACAAATATTGGAAGTTAAAGTTTCTTTTTCTTTATTACTACTAAGTCTTATAAGCCAACATTGTTCCTATTTTCTCCACAGTTTTATTTGGGAGCTCGTAATTAGAGCAACATTTTTGGTGCCTTATTAAACCAAACTTCACAGATAAAATAGCATTGACAAGCTTTGATTCCATTCTATTTCTCAATTTTGATTTAGCATGTTACTAACCGCATTTTATTGAGAACGCGACATATTTTTTTCATTAAAATTTACCAAAAACAGTCAATTATATTCTTACCCATATAGGTATCTTTATTCAGAGTGTAAAAAATACGATCCCAAACATATTTTCTACGATCCCAAACGTATTTTCCATCAAAGTGTACGTAAGTATAGTGTGTCGATAAGGGAAAATTCCGGTCCGCATGGTGAATTTTGAACAGACAATTCCGAATTAGAATTTTATTTAATTTTAATTAATAGAGTTCAAATTTGGCACTAAATTAGCTAGAACTAGCTAGATTAACTTCGAAATAAGCTAGAATTATAGCTATTAGCTAGGTGAACATTTGCTTTAGCTAGATTACAGCAAAATTAGCTAGATCTAGCTAAAAATTGCCTAAATTGGCAACCCTGTTCGCGACCGACTCCTTGTGTTGCCCATTCGTATTTAATAATTTTAATAAACAAACCATCATTTATCTTAATTTTTACATATTAAATATTATTATCTTCTTTAATCAAACATTATTAAAATTCTTAATTAGACATTACTATACTCAACCATAATTTATTGTAATTACATCCATTAAATATTATTATATTCTTTTCATTTGCACTCCCAACTCGTATTTTATAAATTTAATATATTTGAACATTAATTTATAGACAAACATTAAATTCTTAATTAAACATTACTATACATGGTTGAGCGGTAATGTATATCTATTACCGAGCACGCTCTTCTCACACAGTATATAAATACTAGTGTGGAGAATAACTCTGGTGAGCAACCAATTGGTTTCATCCACCCAGTTATTGACATAAAAGGAATTTAATAATTGTTAGATTAACTACCTACCTACTCAGTGAACCATTTTCGTTACCTCCCAACTACCCACTCATCAGTTTTCCATAGTTAGTGTCTTGTTAGGCTCGCACAGGGAGAAAAGAGAAAGGGAAAAAACAGCGAAGAAAATTTTTTTTTTTGAACTTCAAGGTTAATGAAAATAAAGCAGCAACATTATTTATACGGGCAAAAATACCCGTCCTACGCGGGCTATTCTTCGAGCGAGGTAGAGTTTAACATTTACAATTAGCTCACGAATCACTTAAATTTTAAATGCAGCTTCATGGATTTTACGTGAGGCTCACGAAGCATTTAAATTTCAAATACAACTTGTCACTTTTTTTTTTAACCTATCATGGCTTCTGATGGGTAACTAAAATTTTGATGGCTGCATTCTTTTCTAAATTTATTGACAACTTGATTTTCTTCATTCCACAAAAATGTTTGAAACTTTAAAAGCGTGTTGGGAGTTGGTTTATTTTAAGGAAATTTTAGTAGTTCAAAATTTTGAAATTTAAGGGCTTCCTGTTTTAGCATATAATTTTGGGGGGGATAAATTGGGGGTAAATTTCTTTTGGGACACCCTCTCTGAAAAACAGTTGCTGGAAACATTCCAGGAATCCCACAGGGTGTCGTCATCAAGTTTCATGAAAATCGGTTCAGCCGTTTGAATCTGAAAAGGAGAGACAGACAGACAGACAGACGGACATGCGTGAATTATGGTACGAGTATGATGATGATGATCAATTATGCATCCTAAAATAGCACTAGCACAGAAAGTTGTTCAGTTTGATAATTTGAACGTAATAAGTTCCCTTTTATCTACAGAAAATTACCAGAAGAAAATAATTATATACTTGATGGAGGTACTTTACTTTTTGTTTGTATTTTCCCCACTGCAACAGGAAAAGCCGACTCTGCCAAAACAAACTCTAAAACCAGAAAAAGCAAATGCATTCACAGAAACGCTAGAAAACAAAAATAAGGAAAAATAAAGAAAATAGGGAGAATAAAACTCCAATTAGTTTTGATTTTATTTTCAATTTGATTTGGAAATAAAGGTTAATATGCAGCAAATACCCCACCTCGAGTTCATAATTTTTGATGTTAGCGTTCGGTAGTATACGGCAATAGAAAAAATTTGTTGAAAGCTAGACTCCCGCAATTCAAAATTAACGAAATTATTGATTTTTTAAGTTTTAACCATTTTTTGTTTCGCGACCTGCCAGCAGGCATAAGACATCCTCGCTCTCAGACAATTTTCTGGAAATGTGTGGACGACCAATCACAGTGCACCTTTTTTTAACCAATAGTAGGCTATTAAACACTCAAAAACAACCATGCCTTAATGAACCAATGACAGCTAATTAGGAATTTTAAAGCTATTAAACACTCAAAAACAACCACGCCTTAATGAACCAATGACAGCTTTTCCGTTTAGTCACGGAAAAACCTCTGCCTTTGATACAGCTGAGGTCTTTCTTTCTTTTTTAATTTTTGTCGCGTAAACATGTGCATTGTGATTTGTGAAAGTTGTGACCTAGGCTACGTTGAAGTGTTGAAAATGTTAGGAGACGATTCACGAGCGGTTCACATTTTTCAAGAACATGGTGTAGTTCCCCGTACGCGAAACTGTCCAGAGTGTGTTCCCAGCCCCTTTATTTCCGTAGTGACCGAGACGTTTTCGTGCGTAAACGCACATTTCCAAAAAACAAGCAGAGAGTTTGTTTCCGTGCAAATTTACGGGCTCAATATTTCTCTTCAAGGGCACGTGGCTAGCGAAGTCACACATTCCGGCAAGTGTTAATTTAGCTTTCATAAGCGTTTTCTTCCGAAAACATTTTTCCCAATCCTACTGTGAGCAATACCTACAGTTAGCGCCGCAAAATAACCCCACCTCGAGTTCATAATTTTTGATGTTAGCATTCGGTAGTATGATGATTGGTTAGGTGCAGTATATCAAAGTTAGGTCAATTGAATGCCCAGTTAGGTCAACTGAATGCCGGGTTAGGTCAACTGAATGCCCAGTTAGGTCAACTAAATGCCCGGTTAGGTCAACTGTACACCCTTGACGATTGGTTAGGTTAAGTCATGATATTTTCGTTAGTTTAACGATTTTTTTTTTTCGAAATCTCTTCATTTTGGTTAGGTTAGGTTAGGTTAGCAATAACAGTAGCGAAATTTAGTTATTAGGGTGTGTTTTCATGTGCTTTATTCAGAAATGCTACTCATTTGCCCCATGTTTACTTGAAAATAAAACGACAAAAAAAAACGATTTTTTTCGTACTTTCAATTAAATGCGGCACAAATGAGTGGCATTTCTGAGGAAAGCACATGAAAACACACCCTAATAACTAACTTTCCTACCAAAAGTCGAGGTGGGGCTATTTGCTGCATATTTACCAAATAAATTTGGCATGTACGAATATAATGAGTGAAGAACATTAAATCTGACTTGGGCCTTCATACTACATATTAATACTTTGTGTAGATTATTTGTACTCCAATTTGGTTTTAGTTACTTTAATAAGATCAATTAGATATGTTTCTTTTAAATCTATACACTATTTTATACAGGCGAACAGGGGTAAAAAAAAAACCTCACTCTGAAGGCAAGTCTGAGAAGGTTGACGGTTTCGTATGTGGAGCTATGAAGATGGGAGCGGGAACAGAGGCAAAAAATGGCAAAAAGGCAAAAAGCCAATTTTGTGGGTCTTAAGTTTGTCCATTTAATGTCTTAAGAGAATAATTGTGCGAGGTTTGTTCATAGAAGTATGGAAGTCGTTGGGGGAAGAAGGACTGGATATATTGTGGAGGATAATGACTGCAGTTTTTGAGACCGAGACGATACCAGAAGAATGGAGGGAAAGTAAATTGGTACCAATTTACAAGCAGAAAGGAGACATCCAAGAGTGTAAAAATTACAGAGGAATGAAGCTTATATCTCATACCATGAAGATCTGGGAAAGAATTGTGGAAGCGAGACTGAGAGAGGAAGTAGCGATCTCTGATGAGCAGTTTGGTTTTATGCCAGGAAGAGGAACAACGGATGCAATATTTGCACTTCGACAATTATTAGAAAGGTACGGAGAAGGAAGAAAGGAGTTACATCTAGTGTTTATAGACCGAGAAAAAGCGTATGATAGAATTCCAAGGCAGGAAGTGTGGAGATGTTTAAGAGACAGGCGGGTATCTGAGAAGTATTCAGACTGATCCAAGATATGTATGAGGGAGCTATTACAAGAGTGCGAAGTAGTATGGGAGAGATCGAGAAATTTGAGGTACGAGTTGGTCTACACCAGGGATCAGCGCTGAGTCCGCTGATTTTTGATATTGTGATGGATGTGATCAACAAAGACGTGATAGAGGAGGCTCCATGGACCATGATGTTTGCTGACGACATCGTGCTGTGCTCAGAAACAAGAGAGGGAATGCAAGAGACATTAGAGAGGTGGAGAGTAGCTCTGGAAACTAAAGGACTAAAAATAAGCAGAGAAAAGACCGAGTATATGAAATGTGCACCTAGAGACGAACAAATAAGAAGCGTCATGGTCCAGGAATTTATTATAAGGAAAGTTAAAAGTTTCAAGTATCTGGGATCAATCATAGAGGAGAAGGGAGACTTGGAAGGAGAAATAAACAGCAGAATTCAAGCTGGCTGGAAAAATTGGAGAGGTATCGGGAGTATTGTGTGATAAGAAGGTAAATGTGAGGATGAAGGGAAAACTGTTCAAGACAGTAGTAAGACCAGCACTACTATATGGGGCAGAAACATGGCCGATGAAAAGAAGCCTGGAAAAGAAAATGGAAGTGGCAGAAATGAAGATGCTCCAATGGATGTGTGGAGTGACTAGGAGGGATAGAGTGAGGAATGATTTAATAAGAGGAAAAACAAAAGTAACGGAAATCTCCAAGGCACAGGAAAGGAGATTGAGATGGTATGGGCATGTCAGGAGGAGGAGGAGGAGGAGGAGGAGGTTGTTTGTTCATAGATTTTGAAAATTAATGATAGTTTACGCTAAAACAAAAACGAAAAAAAGGCAGCGTCTGTCTGCATGTTGCTAAAGGATACCTAAGGCAAACTTCTACTTTTTATATTTTGGAATTGTAAAAGTACTGTATTTATTTTATTAATATAAAAGGTTAATTAATGAGAGTACAGCATTTTCACGCTTCGTATTATCTTCTTCTAGATGTCTGTTTACTATGAAGGTTGATTAAAAAATGGTAAACTGTTCGACAAGCAACTCGCCGGACCCCATTTCCAATTTCGACTGGGTTCAAATGAAGTCATCAAAATGTAGGACATTGATATACAGGGTATGAAAAGTAAGAAGCAAAAGTAGAATCACAACCCCCACCAAATATGGCTTATGGCAAAAATGGTGCTCCTTCCCCTATTCTCCTAAATTCCTTTTCAGTATTTAAATTTGAACTGAAAGCTGTCAATTGAATGTATTTCAAGTGCTACTCATCCTTATTAAAATTCACTAGTTTTAGTAATCTACAAATTTTCCACGCTCCTTGGATCAATTATAATTATCGCATGGATAAGAATTGTCTTCAGAAGTTTTTTTTTTAGTAGGTTTTAAATCAGTTTTTGGAACGCAAAGATTTGAGGTTTGTCATTAAAAAAAATTAAATTTTTCTTACTCAACTGTTGAAGTTAATAAAAGTTTGATAAAATTCTGAGAATTTTAACCACCAAAAATAATTTTGCCTTTTGTGTTTTGCCTTCAGACTGATACAAAAAAAATTATAAATAAGCACTATCTAAAAGTAGCTCACCGATATCACGTTTTTCAACCTGAGTTACGGTTTGTACATTGATTACGTACGTGGCGTCTGCAAGTGGGAAGGTAAAAGAGGATTGGGGCGAAATTGTGGGTCAGAAGGATGTTTTCTGTGAAAAATCTAATTTAACTCCTTGATCAGAGAGACCGTACAGGTATAACACCAGACAGTAAAACTGTACATGTGCGTTCTCGGATTTTTGTTGTATTTGCCAATTTCTGAGAAAACTCACCCAAGGGGAGGTGATCAAGCCACAATCAAAAGGTTGCAGTGGAAAATCCCGCAATGAGAACGGGAATGAGATTCTCCTTTGTCTTTATCCAAGAATAAGTATAATGGTGGAAAAGTAAATTTAACAGTTTCGGTCAAAGTCGCGCTCTCAAATTTTTAAACCTGTTACAGTATGAATAGTTTGTGTATAGTATAGAGGGCGTAATGTTTTCTCTTTATAAAACGTTCAATAATTCCAGTAGACAGTATATTTAATAAAGAATGAACATGCTCTACGTTCAAGTAAAAGATAATTCTCAGGATCTACGTAATTTTAAGGATAAAAAGCAAATTTAATATTGGTTACAAGTACCCACTTCACATTTCCAAAGTGGATAACACAATATATTAATACTACAAACTTAACAAGGAATGGATAGCTTATTTTCGGTGTTTTAGCTTCCAATTTAAGTATCAATTTCAAGATCAGAAATTGGTGCAGTCTGAGAAGGAAAAACTAGACTTGCTAATCCTCGGCTTCACCATCCTTTCAGATACTAAGCTGCATGGTACTTTCAGTACACTCTTAATTCATTTTTTCTACATTTTCCTCGTCGAGTTGTTGAAGTGACGAGGTTTGTAGGAACCTTTATAAATTTATCCGACGCTGAATTTGAATGAAGGCAATCTTTAGTAGATTCAAAGGTGAGAAATGTATGGTATTCCTGCTTTGGATATGCTTGTACTGGATACTCGTCTTCGTTGTATGTTCGCATCACCGACTTGGTCCACTGCTTTTGTTTCTTTCCTGCAAAATTGGACTTTTAAGAATGCTACTGTCACAAAAGTAATCGTACATATATTATTTGAAAGCCCAATTCCCACTTTATGCAAGTGTCTTGGAGTTAACACAAATATTTCATGTAAATGTCCCTCCAATATCCAATTAATTTCCGTTTTACAGCAGGTAAGAAACAATATAAAAGTGAAATGAATATTTGATCAATAAAAAACTCCACTTCCGCGCAGTGTCAGTTTAAGACAGTGGGGACAGGGATACGAACGCTAGGTACGTTCAGGAGAACAATGAGCCTATGAAGGAACTTTTCTGGGACGCACAAACCAGATAGAACTGATGTCGGTGCCCGCAGTCGGACTGATGCGAATCAGGGAATTTACGTACAGGTAGGTTTCGTTATACACGGTACCACTTTATGCGGAATCGTTTTTACACTTTAAATTATGTAGGGAACGAATTCATTTCACGCGCTATATCAACCGATATTACGCGTTCCGCCCACAACCTCGGTGCCCAGTAAGCTGACTTCAGGCCCTTTCTTAGGTTACAGCACAATATTAATTATATGCGGGGGTTAAACTAAATTTTTTATGTTAAATATTTTTAAAACGAACGGTAAACTTTTCATAACTATATGCATGGTACAAATGATAAGGACGAATATAACTGAAATATCGCTCTGTACGAATACTTATGAGCGCCACTGTAAATGCAGCAAGGGGTTTACGTGAAAGTGTATTTAGTGCCAGCAATTATGTACGGATGCGAGACGTTCGTTTGGCAGAATATTCACTTTTAAAGTGAGTGAATGAGAAGTATGATGGGTAGAAAATGGACTGATTGTACAAGAAATGAACACGTTTATAATAAAAAACTTCATCTTGGATTTAGTGAATCCGGGCTAACGACATCTGATCGACTTGGCATAAAAGTTAGACGGACGTAATTAATAAACGTGGTAGAAGAGATAATGAGCAACAGAGAAATGGAAGTAGTTTGTGAGGTGGGTTAGATACGTTAGTCTCACCTGACGTTCTATTAGAGGTGTAGCCTTAACCTTACCACGAAAGATAACACTGGATCCTTGGAGGTTGATACAATACTTTATTCTTTGTGCGTTTGTAATTGATTCGAATGTGTTCAGTCCCGAGTTCAAGCGTCGTGTTCACCCGAAGGAGAATGGGCAATTAATTATAAGGTTACGTTATAACACAGTTTAGTGAAACTACTTACACGATGAATTTTACCCTTGAAAATACTGGTAGTACCGTTTTTAAATATGCTTTGAGAATTTCTTCCCGATCTAAAAGATAATAGTAATTACTTTATCCAAGGAACGTAGAAAAAGGGTTGATCCTTGAAGTACTCTTCTCCGTCTTTTAGAGAGTCAGGGAGCTTCTCTCCGAGAGTTTCAGGTAGAATTAAACACACAAACCCTCCACAGAAGCTAATTAGGCCAAGTATTAAATATGGCAACCAGTAATGGAATTTTGACTGAAAAAGTAATAATTCTTCATTAATTCCAAAATGTAACAAACGATTATAAATAAATTATAAATAAATGACAAAAAAGCTTGCATTACTGGAAAATTGAGGATTTAAATATGAAACTTACTAAATAGACAATATATGGGGACACAAATGCCATTCCCATACCAACTGTATGAATTGCTCCCGAACCCTGGGCCCTTCCGACGGTTGGCAGCACTTCTACGATGTACTGCAAACCAACATTACTAGATATTGTAATTAAAAACCGCCCAGTAACTGCTAATCCAAGTATGAGAGCTGTCTCACCTGTATAAAGAAAAAGAAATACTGGAGTGGATAACGACCATGTTCATTTAAGATAAATAATTTCAGTTCCAGAAAAAAATGTTCATTATTATTTTTCATATACGAATGCCTATCCAGTAACTTATTTTTAAAGAACGTATATACACATTAATGCAAGAAGTTTATATGATTAGCCTATCTGAACTATTTTATTTTTTGATACATGTAAGTATTATAAAATCAAATCAGGAAATAAGATTTGGTAGGTGCTACTGTAGTATGCGGTCTACCTACGATTCGGCGGTCTACCCTTTAATTATAGTTTCTTATCTTCTTATTATTAGGTTAATTGTACGCCCTTGACGATTGGTTAGGTTAAGTCGTGATATTTTCGTTAAAACTAACGAAAATATCACGACTTAACCTAACCAATCATCAAGGGCGTACTGTAGTATGCGGTCTACCGTTAATTATGCGGTAGTAGTATGTTTAACTTCTTTAATAATTCCTTAATTGTGTAAATTAAATTATAATTCCTTTCAATTCATTTTCAATTCCTTTTAAATATTTTGAACGGTAGACCGCATACTAAAGTAGAAACTTAACGGTAGACCGCATACTACAGTAGAAACTTAACGGTAGACCGCATACTACAGTTATCAAGGGCATACAGTTGATCAATTATTAATTATAACAGTTTGTTTCTCGAATAGTATTTACTATTTACTAATAGATCAACTGTACGCCCTTGATAATTGGTTAGGTTAAGTCGTGATATTTTCGCTAGTTTTAACGAAAATATTCTGTCAAAATTGGTGTGGGGGGGGGGGGGGGAGATAACCCACAAGTACCTACGATTTTACAACTAATGTTCAAATATGCGTTTGTAACTAATTAATGATGAGTAAGTTTGCTTACTTTCACGGACGAACATTATTGTAATGGTAACCAGCCCTGCTAAAACTAAGCTCCAAACAGTGGTGTGTCTCCTTCCTACCAATTCCATGCTGAAAATAGTTAATAAATCCCCCGGGAATTCTACGGCCCCCATTAAAGTAAAGCTGATGAATATATTGGTGCCGATGCTTTCGGTGTGACGAACATGACCGTCGTATGTCAAGAAGATCGAAATCCTGGAACGTGACGAACACAGTGTAGGTATACTGTATAATGTATATCGACTGTGCTACGAATAAAACATTATTTAACGGTTAGAATCTCGCAGAAAATAATTGTTTAAAGTTCTATGAATAACTTCTACGTGTGCAACATACGAGAATTAAAATAAGTCTATCTCAGTGGATGAGCTGACCAAATTTTTATTTGAATTTTTACTTACAGTTTTAAATAGTTTGCAATTTTGACCGAGTTTCACCCCAAAAGTTTTACTTTGACTTAACTTTCAATTCTGATAATTTTTATTAATTTTTCAGTTTTGACTTCAGCTTTGACTACATTTAAATATTGACCTCCACCTTCATTTTCCTCCTTACTTTTGAATTTAAATTTGTTCCAGCAAAGCTACAATGCAAAACTAACTTCAAACATAAAAACGGACAGAACCAGTAAAAAACAAAAATGAAATTCATAAATCAAAATTAAAAGTGGAAGTTCAAAGTTGTCTCTTAAAAACAGTTTCCACACCCGAGATGGAGAGGCTTAAATGGCGCAAAACGTATCACCTTTGATCTTTTAAAAAGAATTTAAACAGTAGTTCCCCAGAAATACTTTCAGTAAATGTGAATAGTTTACTTCACTCTTGACCATCAATGCTGAAAAAAGTAACATGTGATATTTTAAACAAGTTTCACAGTAGCTATAAATTGCATAATATTTTATAAAATTAAATAGTAAAAAGGTGGATGAAGTACTTAAGGAATTTTACTCGAAGTTAACGACGACAGTGTAAAACCTATAACAGCTAGTTAGTTCGCCTCCACTTTCAAACGGTTTTGATGTTAGCACTTCCGCTCAGTGGAGCTGGAGCCGGAGCTTTTAGCATTACGCTGCACATATGAAAAATAAGACGCCAATGACATGCTGATGACACTACTTCCGAGGAGCCGATGGATCCGAGCCCTTCTGAAAATTTCAGAGTTCACACTTTCCTTGTGATTACTGACCAGCTGCTCACACCTCTACATCAGCGCAAGACTGCATATCACCAGATTTCAAAGGACTTTGATTTTCTGTCATCGTTGGCCAGAAATGATACCGATAAACTGAAGAATGATGCTGACAAACTGATCAAGAAATATCCAAATGGTCTGGAACCTTACTGTGTGGACGAATATCTGCAATTTTCGCACTTTTTTACTCATATCAACATTGACACATGATGATGCAGTACATCAAGTCACACCAAAGAGTGGAGTCCACTTTTTCAAATGTCACAATTGCTCTCTGGAACTTTTTTATTTTGTGTGTGAGAGTTTGCGAAATCGATTTTTCAAAGCTTGCCTTGACCAAAACTCGGCAACGCTAAACTATGAACCAAGATCGAGTAAATGCTTGCTTTTCTGTTAATTAAGCATGAGATCACAAAGTATCTCCAGTTCACAGACAAATTTGCTTCAGAAAAATCCCGAAAGCAAAAATTGTAATTTTTAGTTGCTTCTTTTCCTGTTTTTGTTCTACAAAAGTACCAAAATTGTGTATGTCAATATTGAAAATGTAATTTCTTTGCTGTACAATTTAGGCCGGGTCGAAAATGGGAAAGTTTTTTATTTCTTAAAAAGTACATTATGTGAGAAGTTTCATTTTATCATCTTACAAAATATTAAAATATCAAGCATGTGCTACCCCTGCTACCCCTAGCACATACCCCGCCCCCTTTTTTACCCTCATATTTGCATATATTTAAATGGGAAAAAATTTTATTTCTTAAAAGTACACTATGTGAGAAGGTTTTTTTTATCATTTTAACAAAATACTAAAAAATCAAGCATGTGCTACCCTACTATCCCAATCATATGCCTCTCCTCCCTTTCTTACCCTCATATTTGCATATGTTTAATGCTGTTATATGTTACATGATAAGTTGTTTGTTTAATGCTTGATATTTTTATGTTTCAGATAAATATAAATAATTTTTCAGATAAATAGAAATAATTTGCATTTGCTTTAAATATAATTTGAATTATCATAAATTATAAATTACCTATAATTTGATTTTACTTCTGCATATAAACTATGACTACTAGAAGCAAGTCCTCAAATGCAGCCTTTGGATATCCTAAGGAATTCCCAGAAGCCATGATTCCTTCAAAAGCAGATGTTGTGAGGCACTGCCTTTTTGTGCGCCGTCGTGAAGAAGCTAAATCAAAAGGATCAGCAACTGCTGATGATTGTTACAGGGTTGTTGTAAAAGATATTGACAACAGTTGGATGAAATTTTCTTTTCCTACGATTAACACCAAAGGTATATATCTTAGTCAGTCGACTAATAGAAGAAGCCTCAAAATTGAACAAGGTGCCGTTACATCGAAGAAATGAAAATTTTGCCTTAAAATTAGCTCAGTATGATGAAATGTTTGATATATCTTCTTGTGAATGCTATGATAAGGGAACTGATAGGAAATCTTGTAGGTGGAACGATAAAATACCAATGGCAGAATGGGAGTCTTTTGTGGGTCAAAAACAAAAAAAAAATCAGTTAGGACCAATTGATCGCATAGCTAGTTCAACAAAGAAGAGATATTTAGCAAGAGCCCAAGAAGCACAAAACCATCAACTAAAAGCACAAGAAGAAATAACTGAAGCCACCAATATTTTACTATCGGAATTTATAGAAAATACCGAAGAAGACATGGATGTAGATTCAGGAAGTCAGGATGTAGATTATGAGGCCGATTTAGAATTTACTGAGAATATTCAGAACAGGCACTCCTATAAAAACCTAGCATTAACAGCAGATCGTTATCGTGTAAGTTGTAGAGCTGCAGCTGCAATAGTCAATGCATCTTTAAAAGATATGGGGGTCCTTAACCACCAACATGCTTGACAGAAAGAAATTAGAAAAAGAAAGAAATCGCATGGGTGAAACAAATACTTTTAGGTCTAAATCCGAAAATCTGAAGATGGAGTGCTTTGGATTTGATGGAAGGAAAGATAACACATTAACTAAAGGTGGAAAGATAAAAGAAGAACATTATGTATTGTGAAAGAACCTGGAAGCATCTATGTAGACCATGTCACACCAGATAATGGAACTGCTCGCTGCATAGCAGAATAGTTGCTAACTATTATTACAGACTCGAACAGCACAGATACTATCAAAGCTTTACTGTGTGATGGTACTCCTGTAAATACAGGAAAAATTGGTGGAGCCATAAAACTGGTTGAAATTCATCTTAACAGACCAGTGCAGTGGTTGGTGTGCTTCTTGCATTTGAATGAGCTGCCTTTTATGCACGTCTACAAAGCCATTGATGGTAAAACAACAGGTCCAAATACTTTTGTGGGTTCAATTGGGAATAAACTGAAAACAGAGTTAACAAAACTGGAGGTAGTCAAATATTCTCGCGTAAAAGGAAACATTAAAGAAATTCCAGCAAATGTTGTGATCAAAGATATCTCTATGATATGTGTCTGGCAGTGCAAACTGGAGACACTTCTCAAGATCTGTCCACTCGATCCCCAGGTACCCTTCACCATGCTCGCTGGCTAACTCTAGCCAACAGAGTCCTTCGATTATATATCTCAACGCCAAATCCCGAGAAAAACCTTCAAGATATAATCAAGATTATTATGCAGTTCTATGCTCCAGGGTGGTTTTGGATAAAATCTCATCCTAATGCAATGATGGTGCATATAGCTTTTGGCATTTAATGTGCTTGCTTCGAAATTTAGATGAACAACATAGATCAATCATAGAACCAGTATTAAAGAATAATGCCTACTTTGCCCACCCAGAAAATATACTCATATCAATGGTAACTGACAATAGACTAGAAATTAGGGAGCAAGCTATTCAGAAAATCATCCTTTCAAGAACAGGATTTTCAGGTACCAGAAACTTTGAGTTGCCTCGAACCCTCAATTTCCAATCTACTGACTACACCGAGATGATCGATTGGCAAAAAGAGATTATTACTCCTCCACCGCTGCTAAACAATTTTAGCGACGATGAGCTACTACAGGCTCGATGTAAGCCACTGGAGATAGCTTCTTTTCCATGCCACAGTCAAAGTGTGGAAAGGGCAGTGAACCTAGTAACAAAGGTATGTCAGGAAAGAATAGAATATGACAACCGTCAAAAGTTTATCTTAAACTCATTAGAACCAAGGCGAAAACTGCCCAAGTTTGAATGGAAGGCCCAATGGTATGAGTAAGAAACATATGAAATAAAATTTCCTAATGATGTTAAAAATGTCTTCCCTTTTGATGTGATAAGGAACAATGAAAAAGCGAATTGAATTTTAGCACATTTATTATGCCTCTAATTTTTTCTTCTGAATATATTGTTGTATTTAATTAATTTTCCTAATTACTGTACATTATTAAATAAAATATTATACGTTAATAAAGATTTATGTCATCAAAAAACCTGAATGTGGAGTAAATGGAATATTCTTCAATATTGGTCGAAAAGTGAAAAATCGTGCCAGGGGGGGGTAGGAGGCTTTAAACAGCGAAAATAATTTATGAGGGGGTTTCTGTGTTCCATTCAAACCCCTCACAATATGTACCTTTTCAATATAAAATTTCGACCCGGCTGGATACATATTTGTTAGCAATAACGGGTTTAATCCGTCTCCCTATGTCATTCTCTTTGGTATACACGGTTCTACTGAAAAATATTTTTACACTTAAACGTTCCGCAGGTGGGCTGAAGTAGTCATATTTTTAAATTAATATTGGAAACAACAAATTCAATTAATTATTTTATCATATGAAGGGGCCCCAGAATTCTAGTTGGTGTAGGGCCCCTTGGTAGCGTAATCAGTCGGTTCATGTTCCATTATAACATGTAAATAATTTTATTATCTTATATTTTCTGAACAGAAAATTTTAAGCCATGAGTCCTTAACAGTAAATATAGTCTCGCGAGCAACTTAGATTTTGAGTGCAGCAATCGCTAGTCGCTACAAACTCTCCCAAACCCACTCGTTTTTTGGAGGGTGGGGGAGTACTTATAAACTCATAACTTCCCAAAATGTTTTTCCTTTGAGAATTTAGAATTTTAACTATTTACACCTTAATTCAGTATTTTCAGTAAAAAAAAATAAATGAAAGGTTAGGCTAAAGGTTTCAATTCTTAGTTCTAGTCTTTGTGACAGTTCATATTCTATTTATATAGGTGGAATATCATGCACGAATCCACACGATTTTTCATGATGCAAAAATCACCCCACCAGGGTTTGAACCAACTACCTTCTTATTCAAGAGGTGGTGGGTTTGGACCTTTTCCAGTTTGTGTACCGTTTTTCATATAATTTATTTTTGATTGGTCATACAACCGCCGTCGATTATAACAACTTTTTAAGAGAGGTAAGTTCTTGATAACCTAACCTAACCTAACCTTCTGTTTTACTCTATGCTGTGCCTAACAGAAGCAAAGAAACACTAGAAAGTTGCATAAAAGCCAACATTCTGCCTGGATCTACTATTATTAGTGATATGTGGAAATCTTACGATCAAATTGATAAAATCCCACATTATAACTTTCGTCACTACACTATAAATCACTGAAAATTTTGTCGATCCAGCATTCAAATTTCCGCGTACCGGTTTGGTAGTTTGGTAGTACCGCAGTTAACAGAGCTGGGCATTTGCGGCATATTTTGCGGTACTGCGGTACTGCGGTACTACCAAACTACCAAACCGGCACCAAACCGGTTCGCGGAAATTTGAATGCGGTAGCGGTACTGCGGTACTTTCAGCGATCCTTTGCGGTACTGCGTTATGCGGTACTTTCAGCGATCCTTTGCGGTAGCGTATGCGGTTCCGGTTTGCGGTAGTACCGCAGTACCGCAGTACCGCAAAATATGCCGCAAATGCCCAGCTCTGCCGCAGTACCGCAAAATATGCCGCAAGTGCCCAGCTCTGCGTAGTATATGCATTAAAATGTGATGAATGCAGACTATGGATACACTACAAATGTAGTGAACTACCTATTTATTTCCTACTTATCCTTCAAAATTCAAAAAGGAAATTCTCATGCTTTAAATGTGCTCGTCAAATTTGCGATGACTATGACAGACAATTTGAAGAGCTTGAAGTAGAAGTGGCAGGTGAGTTACAGGAGGAGGAAATTATCATTGCAAATGCAGAGCTTGCTGAAAAAGTGAGAAACCCTCAGGATGAGACCCTAGAGAGAGGGACACTGCAAGCAAACAGGGCACCAAAAGAGACAAAACAAAAACAAGAACAGGAAATAGACACTAAGACCTTCAACAAAGTGAACAACCCCACTGTACATAGTCACCAAAAAGCCAAAAGTGAAAACAAGAAGCCAGTATGCAAGTATTACAGGAGGGGCTTGTGTAAATATGGACTTAAGGGAAGAGAATGCCCATTTGCTCACCCACCACTCTGCAAAAAATTTATACACGATGGGAATGGCATTTCTGGATGTAGATCCAGTGCAAGATGTCCCTATTTTCATCCCCAAATTTGCCAGAGCTCATGGTGGGAAAGAAGTTGTTTTAAAGAGAACTGCAATCTGGCCCACCTGAAGGGAACAATCCGATTCCAACCACATCAAACTCAACGGAGAGAATACCAGGATAGTGAGCCTACTATCCCTCAGCACTATTTGGCCCAAGGGGTGCAAGAAAACCCAAGACCAAATACCATTCCTGCACCCAGATCTTATGCTGATGTAGCGGGTCCAGGTAAGCCCACCAGTGAAAATAGTACAGCAAGCAACCATGAAACCCCATTGGGGTTTTACCACCTCATAAAACAAATACAAGACATTCAAAGCTCACTTGGGCTCCTCATACAAAAGCAAACGAGAACCCCAGCAGGAACCCTTCAAATGCCCTATATGTGGGAGATGAAACAAATGGCTCCACAAATGTATCAATAATTTACTTAAACATCCAGGGCCTTTACCCAAACTCAAACCATACCAAAGTACCTTACCTAAAGAGCTTAGTGGAACACACTACTAGCACAGTTATAGCCCTCACAGAAACACACCTGAACCCCATGATCATGAGTAGTGAAATTGCAATCAAAGGGTACACCACCCATAGATGTGACAGAGAAGACCGTCTAAATGGTGGTGTCCTGATGTACATCCCTGAAAACATTCAAAGTGAACTGCTCATGGCATACTCAAATGGAGCCTGTGAACTCCTAATCATCATGCTCAGCATAAATAAAGAAGACATAATACTAGTGAATATCTATAGCCCCCCAGATAGCTCCCATCTAGAGCTCACTGAAGTTCTGGAAAAAATCAGGCAATGCCCAGCTATTGTAGACTCAAGAAGAGACTTAATCATTACAGGAGACTTTAATCTCCCAAATTGCACCTGGAACCAATATGGTGGTATGAAATCAGGGACAAAAAGGTCCAAATCAAAACACCTGAATGAGTTTATGGAAAAACTGCTCCTAGTACAACATGTCCACTGCCCAACTAGAAAAAATAATATCCTAGATTTAGTGCTGACAAATAATGCAACTACAATTGACCACATTGTTATAACACCAACTATACACTCCGACCACAATGTCATGCACATATTCACAAACTTGTCCCTCCACAAATGTAAGCAAGACCCATGCCAAACGAACTTGCCATACTCTGACCTAAACCTGCACAAGTCAGACTGGACATCAATAAATAACTGTCTGGGAGAAATAAACTGGGAAGATGAATTAGAAAACCTAAAGCCAGAAGAATGCTGGAGTAGAATACAATACCTGCTGTCATCAGCATTATACAAACACACACCAAAGAAAAACGATAGTGCACAGAAGCACCGGACAAAAGAGCACAGATACAGAAAGACACTTATGAGAAAGAGAACAAAGCTATCTAAACAACTGACAAAGCAATTAAGTGATACAAGACATAGTAACATCCGGAATCAGATACTGATGTTAGAACTTAAAATAAAGGAGTCAACCATAAGAGAGAATATTGATAATTGTTAGAAAATCTAGAAGAGGAAGAACCATTGTTGTCCCAAGGCGATATGATGACTAAGCTGATTGATGCAGCATTGCTTGTATACCTATATTAAGTTAAGGTGTATATATATCCATCTCATAATTGTAAGGTTAGTGAAAAATTAACTTAATTTAGAGCTAGCATTTTTGAGCTCTTGTGGCATCATTGTTTGATCACACTGTTGGCATCATTTTGGGGCGCTGCGCGTTCTTTCTACTCGTTTGTGGGATGTCTCTTGCAATTCAGTTTGGTTGTTTAGATACAAGATTGTTGCATCGTGCAATAGTCCAGGTTGCGTTGTTGTTGCAAGGTTGAGAAAGAAGACCACAAATAGTACCCCTTTTGTTTAGATTAAATTCATGTAACAAAGGTCTAAGGTAGGCCCGCATCGAGTCAGCAACCCTGAGGTAGGACCTAATAGGATCTCAAATCCGTAAGTTTTAATTTTAGCTTAACTTGGGCTGTAGGTAGCACTGGCCCTTTAGAATTTGGCCGTTCACGGCTCAGCTGGGATTTTGAACCCAACAAATAAATAAATTAACATGGTCCTTCAGAACCGGATTCTACCCCAAAACTGAGTCAGTGACTATTTTTCGGCAAAGTTCTGATTGTGCAAATTGTAGCCCAAGTTAGGCCTAGACGGGTTGAGTATTATTGAATTAAGGTCCCAGGGTAGAAAGTTTGGTCGCCCAATTGCGAAACTTGGCCAGTCGTCTGTCGTCGTTTTTGGCCTACATTTTACCGGTTTGGTTAATTTTGGGTTATTATTGAATTAAGGTCCCAGGGTAGAAAGTTTGGTTGCCCAATTGCTAAACTTGGCCAGTCGTCTGTCGTCGTTTTTGGCCTACATTTTACCGGTTTGGTTAATTTTGGGTTATTATTGAATTAAGGTCCCAGGGTAGAAAGTTTGGTTGCCCAATTGCGAAACTTGGCCAGTCGTCTGTCGTTGTTTTTGGCCTACATTTTACTGGTTTGGTTAATTTGGGTTATTATTGAATTAAGGTCCTGGGGTGGAAAATTTGGTATTCCATACTGGTGTTTGGTTAGTACCCCACCCAGCAATTCAGTTTATTTGAAAGTAAAATTTGCGTTTGATCAGTTTGGTTAAGTATTTCTGCCAATTCAGCTCATTTGGTATTGAGCCCAATTGTTGTTTGCATTGAAGATGAGTGCATCTGAATTGAACAAATTTATAAAAAGGAGAAGCGCCTACAAAGGTCTAATTACAAAGGTCATTGCCACTATAGATTCTGCCATAGAGCAAGAGGATTTACGCTTAGTGACTGCGCAGCTTTCCATATTAGAAACTAAAAAGGTTGTTCTAAGTGAGGTAAATGTTAAAATTGAGGCTCTTATAGTAGAAGGATGAAATAGAAAATAACATAATTTACTTTGAAGAGATTATTGATGATATAATTAAAGTAGGCCTCCGAGCAAAAGAGTTTAGCAGCTCAGTACAGTTAGAGACCAGGTCTAATAATGAAACACAACACTCAACAAATGATGTTTGTGAAGTTAAGGTTAACAGATCTGTAGTTCAATTACCGAGGCTTGTACTCAAAACATTTTCTGGGAGTATTCAGGAATGGCAAGGATGGGCAGACAGTTTTCAATCAGCAGTTCATTCTAGTCAAGTGTTAAGTGCCGTGGAGAAGTTTAATTATTTGCGGTCCCTCTTGGAAGGGGAGGCAGCAAAGACTATAGCAGGATTAGCATTAACAGAGGCTAATTATAATGTGGCTTGGGATATATTAAAGAAACGGTTTGGTAAGCCAGAGATCTTAATTAAAAGCCACCTCCGTGCACTTTTAGCTATACCTCCTGTTAATAATCCTAATAGTGTCAAGGAGTTACGGCAGTTATATGATGAATTTGAAATTAGAACTAGGTCCCTGGACAACTTGGGTGTAGGAATGGAAAGGTATGGTATAATGTTGGTTCCTACACTGGAGTCTAAATTGCCTAGCTCAATTTTGCTTGAATTAAGTAGGGAACACTCTGCAGAACATGTGTACATCCCCCTCCAGCAGATGTTAAGTCTTTTAGGCACAGAATTAGCAAGACGAGAGGGAGTTGAGTTTGCACAGTGGGATGGTAAACAAGGGGACAAAGGCAGGCACAGCACCAAAGTTTCCACAAAAGGGAATAGCCCAGGTACAGTGTCAGCTCTACATGCATCCTCTGAGAATAAATTAAAGGGAATCAAGGAATGCATATTTTGCGAAGGCAACCACAAGTCATATAAATGTGAGATGGCTGAGGCTTTACCCCTTGAGGAGAGAAAGGACAGGGTAACTAAGTCCACAGCATGTTTTAAATGTTTTTTGAAAGGTCATAGAGCAAGGTTTTGTAAGTTTAAAATTTTGTGCAAAAAATGTCATGGTAGGCATCAGCCATTATTGTGTGAAAACACTCCTAGTAGGCCTACCCCAGAAGTAGAGACATCAGTGGCACATGCCACTGCTATGCAAGGGAGTAAAAGAAGTAAAGGGGGATTATTGCAAACAACTGCAGCCTTATTAATTGGGAATGAGGGAGAAGCTACTGTAAGAGTGTTGTTTGATAGTGGTGGCCAGTGTAGTTTTATTAAGACCAGAATTTCCAGAAAATTGAAGTTTAAAGAACTTAAGAGGGAAAATTTAAGAATTTCTGGGTTTGGGGGTTCCGTTCAAAACCGAACCAAATTTAAGAAGGTAGAAGTTCTGGTTAAAGGGTTGTTACCGCAAAGTCCCACTATCAAGGTCCAAGCTGTAGAGATTGAGGAACTTTGTGCTCCAGTCACTACTTGTTTAGATATGGCATGTGTCCAAGAATTGCAAGTTAAAGGAATTAATTTGGGCAATAATAAGTTTGAAAGAACAGAAGATATTAGTCTTTTGATTGGAGCTGACTATTATTGGGACTTCATCACTGGTAATATTGTCCGCACATCTCGAGGCCCGGTAGCTATTGAAAGTAAGCTAGGCTGGATGCTACATGGTAGTTATTGCAATGAAATGGAAGTTAAGGCTCTTTTTGTTAAGATTGAGGAGAACAGCCATGGTCTGGAAAGGCATTTGAAAGCGTTTTGGGAACTTGAATCTATTGGCATAAAGGACAAACAGGCAAGTATAGTGAACAATGATGTTTTAGAGCAATTTGAAAAAGGGATTGGGTTTAGAGATGGTTGCTATGAAGTTGGCCTACCATGGAAGGATTCTTGCAAACCCGGTTCAAACCTTCAGCTAGCTAATCGGAGGTTGGAGACTTCATTGTACAGGCTAAGAAAAAATGAGGAGTTGTTAATTGAATACAATGAGGCCATCCTAAGTTATGTAAGGGAGGGCTATGCTGAAAGGGTGCAAGGTGAGCTGGTGAGCCAGGAGGCACATTATCTGCCACACCATGCAGTGGTACGGCGAGACAAAACTACCACCAAACTGAGGGTAGTTTTTGATGGCTCAGCCAAGGACAAAGGTGGTGTGTCCTTGAATGACTGTTTGGATGCTGGGCCAAATTTAAATGCAGATTTATTTTCCTTGTTACTGAGATTCAGGTTTGGTAGAGTAGCATTGACTGCAGATGTGAAGCAAGCCTTTTTGCGGATAAAGTTAAAACCAGAGGACAGAGATGCAGTAAGGTATCTGTGGGTGGATACGAAAGACTTGTTGGAAAATGAACCTAAGGTTCAAGCATATAGAATGAAGTCAGTGTTGTTTGGCCTCAGCTCTAGTCCATTTCTGTTGGCAGCTACTATGCAGTACCATTTTAAGAAATATTCTGAAGTCTATCCTAACACTATTGAACACATAAGGAAAAATTTTTATGTTGATGATTTGCTGTGTTCCGTGGATAATACAGAAATGGCTAAACAGATATTCATGGAGGCTAGAGCTATAATGAGGGAGGCTGGCATGGAGCTTAGAAAATGGCAGACCAATCATTCGCAATTACAAGAGTTTATGAGTCATTCCTGTGTAGTACCTGATGCAGCAGAAAGTATTGAGGATTCTGGTATTAAGGAGTTGTGGGCAATAGATGCAAAGGTGCTAGGCATTGTTTGGCAGCAAGATGATGATTTGTTTACCTTCAATGGGAAATCTTTAGTAGAGCTGGCTGAGAATGAGACAAGGTGGACAAAACGTACAGCTCTTAGTTTGGCTTCAAAGGTCTTTGATCCTCTTGGATTCCTGGCTCCATTTGTGATAAAGTCAAAAATTTGGTTTCAGAGCCTCTGGGAAATTGGACTTGGTTGGGACCAAGAGTTATCTGATCATATGGTGGTAAGGTGGAAATATTGGTTCAAAGAATTGGCACATCTTGGAGACATTGAAATCCCAAGATGGTACTTTGGAGAGTTGAACAATAGTCCAGACAATTTGGAGCTGCACATCTTTTGTGATGCAAGTGAGGAAGCCTATGCAACTTGTATTTATATAAGAGGCGCATTGCAAGAGGAAGTAAGTTGCAGGTTGGTTGCTGCAAAGAGCAGAGTAGCACCTTTGAAAAGGCTTTCTGTTCCAAGGTTGGAATTGATGGGTGCAGTTATTGCTAGTCGGCTTGCAGTTATAGTGCAAAAGTCTTTGGCCCTCTCTGAAATTCCAAGCTATTATTGGACAGACTCCACTATAGTTTGGCACTGGTTAAGAAGCCAGGCAAGGAAATGGAAACCATTTGTTGCCAATAGGGTGGAGGAAATTCAAGCGCACACAGATCCCAAGCAATGGAAGCATTGTCCAGGCACCCAAAACCCCGCTGATTTACCAACACGAGGAATTTCAGTGAAAGATCTTGCACAGTCAAGTTTGTGGTGGAATGGGCCGGAGTGGCTAAAACTTGGAAGTGAAAACTGGCCTTCTAATCAGCCTATTGTAGGAGAATGCCAGGCTGAAGAAGCATGGGTGAGTGAGATGAGAAAATGCGCTGTGAACAGTTGTCAAGTTATGCAGCAGGACCCCATATTGAGACTTGAGGACATTAGCAGTCTGAAAAGATTGTTAAGAGTGACAGCATGGGTATATAGATTTACCAACAACATTAAGGGAGAAACAAGAAGGGAAGGAATTCTGAACAGTAATGAGATTCAGCAAGCCAGGAAATACTGGGTGGTATATATGCAGAAGGAAAAATTTGGTGAAGAGAGAGAATTGCTCACCAGCCATCCATTACAGGTTCTACCAACACATTCTGCGCTCAAGGGTTTGGATGTGTTTTTGGATCAGGATTTATTGAGAGTAGGAGGTAGACTACAGTTTTCTGGGCTTCCAGAGGAGAAAAGACATCCAATTTTGCTACCTTCTGGGGGGCACTTTGTGGACCTTTTGATCCTGGATACTCATCATAAGCTGTTACATGTTGGAGTTAGAGAAGTGATAATAGAGATCAGACAACAGTTTTGGATTCCCAAAATTAGACAAGTAGTAAAAAAGGTCGTGCATAAATGTGTGGTTTGTTTGCAAGCGTTGGAGTGCAAAGCCTTATTATGAAAAGGTGGCTCCACTTCCAAGAGAACGGTGTGTCTATACTGCCCCATTTGATGTAGTGGGAGTAGACTTTGCAGGGCCAGTCTATGTGTATGAGCGAGGGGAGTCTAACAAAGGTTATATATGTCTTTTCACCTGTGCTACCACCAGAGCAATCCATTTGGAGTTGGTAAGCAACTTAAGTAGTGATGTATTTCTTTTGGCCTTTAAAAGGTTTGTGAACAGAAGGGGTTTTCCAAATAAAATCATATCGGATAATGCAAAAACCTTCAAAAAGGCTGCAAAGGAACTCCAAGAAATTTGGTCCTTGCTAAAAGAGGAAGGATTCCAATCCTACTTTTCACACCAAGGGGTACAGTGGGAGTTTATTGTTGAGAGAGCACCATGGTGGGGAGGATTTTGGGAAAGGCTAGTGAGAAGTGTAAAGTGTCCATTAAAGAAACTTTTAGCTAATGCTCATTTGAGCAAAGAAGAATTCTGCACTGTTTTATGTGAAGTAGAAGCAATGGTGAACAGTAGGCCTATCACTTTTGTTTACAACAGTATGCAGGATGCAGAGCCATTGACACCAAATCATTTTCTTTGTGGTAAACGATTAACATCAAGCCCCAGTGTGCCAGAAGACTTGCAGCCTATCCAGAGCACTCAAGGAGAGTTAACCAGACGGTTCAGGTACCTTGAAGAGCTACAAGATCAGTTATGGAAGAGGTGGCAGATGGAATACTTGCCAGAACTCAATTATTACCCATCAGGCAAGGTAAAGGGCTCCAATGCAAATTGTATCAAGGTGGGAGAAGTGGTAATGATTGGGGATGAAAGACCAAGGCAATGCTGGAAGCTTGGCATAAGTGAAGAGTTGTTTGTTGGCAAAGACAATTTAGTTAGGTCTGCACTGGTAAAGACTTCAGGAGGAAAGTTAAAGAGACCTATACAAAAACTCTATGCTTTAGAAATCAGCAAAAACACAGATAGTCAAGATGAAACATTTGAGTTACAGCCTCATGGAGAAGGCTTGGCTAACCTTGCAGAAGGTAATGACAACAATGCCTCTTCGGTGGGGAGTGTTAGAAAATCTAGAAGAGGAAGAACCATTGTTGTCCCAAGGCGATATGATGACTAAGCTGATTGATGCAGCATTGCTTGTATATATTAAGTTAAGGTGTATATATATCCATCTCATAATTGTAAGGTTAGTGAAAAATTAACTTAATTTAGAGCTAGCATTTTTGAGCTCTTGTGGCATCATTGTTTGGTCACACTGTTGGCATCATTTTGGGGCGCTGCGCGTTCTTTCTACTCGTTTGTGGGATGTCGTACGTACAGGGTGTGGTCTGTTAGAGAGCTCTCTTGCAATTCAGTTTGGTTGTTTAGATACAAGATTGTTGCATCGTGCAATAGTCCAGGTTGCGTTGTTGTTGCAAGGTTGAGAAAGAAGACCATAAATAGTACCCCTTTTGTTTATATTAAATTCATGTAACAAAGGTCTAAGGTAGGCCCGCATCGAGTCAGCAACCCTGAGGTAGGACCTAATAGGATCTCAAATCCGTAAGTTTTAATTTTAGCTTAACTTGGGCTGTAGGTAGCACTGGCCCTTTAGAATTTGGCCGTTCACGGCTCAGCTGGGATTTTGAACCCAACAAATAAATAAAATAACAATAATGAACACAAAGCTATTGGCACTATAAAGAAAATAGCAAATTCTTCTTTAGCTATGCTAAACGCAAAGCAGTTATCAAAACGAGCATTGGCCCATTGCTTGCTAAAGATGGACTAACTCTCACATCTAATACACAGGAAATGGCAAACATTTTACAATCTCAATATGCTTTAAGCTGGAGTACCCCTGTAGTAGCAAAGAAAATAAAAACTACAGCATTTTTTGATAGAGAAGAAAATGACCAAGACAGACCATTATTGGAAGATATACAAATAACCACTAGAGATATACAACAGGCAATAACAGAGCTACCGGGGAGTTCAGTCCCTGGTCCAGATGGAATTGGAGCCAAGATTCTTAAGGAATGCAAACATACTTTATCTCTGCCTTTGAAAATCCTGTGGAGATCCTCACTAGACACCAGTAGAATACCACCAATCATGAAACAAGCAAATATTACCCCAATCTACAAAGGAGGCAAAAGAAAGGAAGCCAAGAACTATAGACCCATATCTTTGACTTCCCATATTATTAAAATATTTGAGAAAGTCCTGAAAAGGCACATTGTCAGTTTTATAGAAAATTAACATCTCTTAGAAGACTTTCAACATGGCTTCAGACACAAGAGATCCTGCCTTACTGAACTTATAGACCATTGCAATACAATCCTACAATACTTGGGAGAAAACCACAATGTTGATGTCATCTATCTAGACTTTGCAAAAGCTTTTGACAAGGTTGACCATGGTATATTATTCCATAAACTAAAAGAACTTGGTATTTGTGGAAAAGTAGGAAAATGGATCCATGCCTTTCTCTCTGACAGAAAACAAATAACAACTGTAAATGGAGCAAGATCTATAGAAAAAGAAGTGATTAGTGGAGTGCCGCAAGGCACAGTACTAGGACCAATTCTATTCATTATAATGCTAAACAATATAAACTGTAACCTAGGAAGCTCTCTCCTGTCATTCAAAGATGATACCAGAATATTAAGACCAATTACAGAAAAAGAAGACTGTGTAGAGCTACAAAAAGATCTACAAACTATATATGCATGGGCAGATGCAAACAATATGGCCTTCAATGAAGACAAATTTGAACTAATTAAGTATGGACCAAATAAATACCTGAAAGAACAATTCAACTACACTGGACCCACAGGAAAAGATATTGCACAAACTGATCATGTCAGGGATCTAGGGATTATATTATCTGAAGATGCAACATTCAACAGGCACATTGACAAAGTAACCTCATCATGCAAACAACTAATAGGATATATACTGAGGACATTCAGAACTAGGGACAGTATGACCATGCTTACCCTGTGGAAATCACTTGTCCTTCCACGCATTGACTACTGCTCTCAATTATGGTTTCCCCACAAACAGAATGAATTGCAAAAAATTGAGGGCCTACAAAGAACCTTTACCTCGTATATTAAACAACCTGATGGGCAACAGGTGAGTAAAAACAAATTAAACTACTGGGATAGGCTTAGAGGCCTCAACCTTTATTGCATAGAGAGAAGGTTTGAGAGATACATCCTAATCTACACCTGGAAAATTCTAGAAGGGCTTTTAGTTGCCCCCAATACTGAACCAATTGTGCCCACCTTAACAAGAACTGGCAGAATGTGTAAAAAATATCACCTCCCACCAAACAGTCTGAGAAGGATTCAAACCCTTCAATATAATAGTATCTCTAGGCAGGGTTCTCGCCTGTTTAACTCCTTGCCTCAGTACCTTAGAGATATAAGTGCAGTCCCAGTAAATACTTTTAAAAAACACTTGGATATGTTTTTAGCCAACATACCCGACCAACCCACAGTGTCAGGGTATTCCTCTGCCAGGCCAGCCCCCACAAATTCAATAGGGGACCAAATCGTATGGCAGGAGCAAGAGAAAAGAAGGGTGGCGACCCCGTCGTGGCCCCGCCTCAGGAGGCGCTGAGTGGACTTCGTGGGAGCAGCGCACCCTTGAGGCAGAAGCGCTTTAAGGTAAATTTAAGGTATATCTTTATTATTCATTATTAAACGAAATTAAAATAGTTACTAACTATTCAGAATTAGGTTCGGAGAGTAGCAAGTTATTTCGTTATTTTTAGCCTTCAAATGCATAATTTTTCAATTAATAATAATTTTAGCTCATATTTCTTTAAACTTTTAAACTTACACTTTCAGCGATATTTTTTTTTTTTTTTGCGCGCAGTTTTTTTTCTTATTGCCAACCCTGATTATATCCCATTTAATACTTTGGATGGTCCAAGCGTAGAGCAGCAACATTTAAAAATTACAGTAGGTCTAAGGCTAAACAACTACCCTAAGCCTATTCAGGATAGAAAGCAAATTGTTTCATACAATTTAAGAAAAATCTATAAAATTAAGTCAAGGTTAAAAATTTTAATGCAGTGACCTAGGCCTACAATACGGGTGCTCGGTTTAGCCAGCACCCAACAACGATCTTTTTATCTATCATGATATTTATAGATATGTAATAATAATAATAATAATAATAATAATAAGTGTCTTCCCGCTTTTATGTACGAGTATTAGCATGCCCAAAAGGCTTAAAATGCTCAAATTTACAGTAAACAATAGATAATGATTGTTAAACACACTTAAGAATTATTTATTTGGTTCCACGGGTTTTTTTTTCATAGAGAACAGATAACATCTGGAACCCCTATTTCCCCACATGGAGGGGAGGTGGGTGAGCATGAACGCCAAGAGTCATCCCGAACTCGAACAATATTATTATAGAATACGTATCCAACCCACCTCCAACTAAGGCGGCGGTGGAAGTCGAACCCGGCCGGGCCTTCACAGCTTGACTTATGGATACGGCTCTGACCTTTGAACATAGCTGGCGCCCCAAGAAAATTAGAATATAAAATTATAGTATAAAATGGCTGCGAGCTAATAAACACTTACTGAACTCTTATACGAGTATTACAATAAAACATATAAATACAAACTATCAAATAAAAAATGGGAATACTACTCTTGGAAGGATTAATGGAGTTAAAGCAAAATCTAGGTTATAGGTAAATTTTGGTTGAAGTGCTTGGCATTAATTTAGACGAAAAACTAAACTTCAAAAGTCACGTACAACATATCACATACAAAATATCAAGATTTCTATTCATATTATTTAAACTCTAAAAAAAAAAGAATTCCTCAAAACGCACTCCTTACCCTATAGTATTCCTTCATTCAGGAACACTTATTGCACTCATTGCAAGTATAGTATTAAACACGAGCATACACTCTTTAAACTATGGAAAACTGATATTATTACCGAATAGACATACAAAACTTACTGTAACAGGCTCAATGCAGTCATTAAAAAAGCAAAAACAGATCATCATTGTTCAAAAATTGATGAACAAAAATCCAATCCGAAAAGGTATGAAACACTCTGAAAGAGTTAATTAACACAGATAAAGTGAAAACAAATTCCTTGTCTTCCCACACACAAGGCGGAAATTCATATAGTGACCCCAGAGAGAGCCAATTTATTAAACAACTTCTTTGCAAATATTGCAGCTTCGATCCCAGTTACAGACATTCACTACCGACAATACATGCCACAATCAAATCCAAACTCATTTTTCTTCGATCCACTCCTACCAAACAATATTTCTCTAGCAATAAGAAATCTAAAAAATAATGATTCTCTCATCAATATGGTCCCGGTAAAAATACACAAATTACCTGTAGTATCCGATGAAATTGCAATCCCACTCAGTAAACTAATGAATGAATCAGTAACACTATGTATATTCCCTGACAGTCTAAAGCAGTGCTTCTCAACCTTTACTGACATCATTCACCCGAAACATTTTTTTTTCAAAAACTTGCTCACCCCACTTCGAATACAATGGGAAAAAGTAATATTTTTAATTATCAGTGCTCCTTATTATGGTTTATTTTTAGTTATCACTAGAGCCCGGATGTTCAGGCAAAATGCCATAAATGCCTTTTCTTGCCTATTTTTTAATATTTCAGTCATTGTGCCTATTTTACAAAGTAATGCCTATTTTGCCTATTTTCAAAAGATTGCGAAAATTCAGTAACGAAGTTTGTGAAAATGTCTTTGTTTTTATTTAATATAGAATAAAGTGGAAGCATGATTTCCACCTTTGTGATAAATAGAGCCTGGATGTGCAGGCAAAATGTATTTTCTTGTTTATTTTTTAATATTTCAATCATTGTTTATTGTTTATTTTCAGGAAATTGCGAAAATTCTATAACGAATTTTGTGAAAATGCCGAAGGCTTGTGTGTCCACTGAAAAAAAGTTGAACACTTTTGTCCGTGAATTTGGCAGCGACGTCTTTTCTACCGATGGTTCAGTACTGTTTTGCAAGATTTGTGAAAAAAGTGTGAATTATGAAAAGAAGTACTTTGTGTCGCAACACGTCCAAACTGGTAGACACAGACGCTGCTCGGAAGTTGAAGCAAGAAAACGAACCTGTTGACTACATTTGCTGCATCGTCAAGCCGTCAGTCTTCCTTCTCGCTTGACTTGTGTAAAGCCTTTGTTGATGCCGGAATACCACTGTGGAAGTTAGAAAACAAGTCTCTGAAATCATTTCTCGAAAAGTACACAAAAAACAGATTCCAGGAGAGTCTACTTTGAGAAAGAATTATGTGGAGACGAACTACGCTTTGACGTTGCAGAATATTCGGGAGGGTGTACAAGATAAGAAAGTCTGAATTTCGGTAGACGAAACAATAGATGTAATGGGGAGATATATTGCCAATGTGGTTATTGGTACCTTGGAAGCTGTCATGAAACCGAAAATTTATTTACTAACAACAGAGGAACTACAGAAGACAAACAGTTCAACAATAGCGCAACTGTTCACGACATCACTGGCTTTACTTTGGCCAGATGGCATTAAACATGAAAATGTCATACTCTTCGTGACAGATGCGGCGCCTTACATGAAGAAGGCTGCAACGGCACTCAAGGTCATTTACCCGCGAATGCTACATTTGACATGTTTAGGTCATGCACTTCATCGTGTAGCAGAGCAAGTACGTGCATCATTTCCTAACGTAGACAAATTAGTTTCGAATGGCAAGAAGATTTTTCTTAAGGCCCCATCACGATGTCAGTTGTTCAAAGAAATGGCGCCGGAACTCGCAATGCCGCCACAACCTATTTTCACGAGATGGGGAACATGGATTTCCGCGGCATTATATTATGCATCAAATTTCGACAAGTTTGATGAAGTTGTAAAAAGTTTCAACGCCGAAGATGCTTCAGCAATTAGCATTGTCCAACAACTGTTACAAGAGAATTCTCTTCGAAATGATCTTGCATTTATCGCTACCTACTATTCAAGGCTGCCAGAGGCTATAACTGCTCTTGAGGAAAGGAATGTGCCATTAGTCGACGCACTGAACATTTTTGAAACGATCGTTGTGGACATTTGTCAGGGGCCTGGTGATAAGGGCAAAGCTGTGCGCGACAAGTGTTGCCGGGTAATTACTGCAAACAAAGACCTGGAAAAAATTTAAAATATCGGAAAAGTTCTTGATGGAGAAAACGATACTAATACCGGGGATATGGATCCACTGTACGTTTCGTGCTTCAAATACGCTCCTGTTACATCAGTGGAAGTGGAGCGATCCTTCTCACTGTTTAAACATCTTTTGTCTGACAGACGACATGGGTTCACCTTCGAAAACCTAAAGAAAATGCTGGTCATTGGATGCAATCAAGCAGAATAGACTCGAAAAGTATTACAGTATTTGTTTTATTTGTTTGTTTACTATATATTCAAATGTCTAAAAAATAATGCCTTTTTTTGCTGCCTATTTTGACGTTTTATTTTGCCTTTTTGCCTGCCTATTTTGGACTTTATTAGTGCCTAAACATCCGGGCTCTAGTTATCACACTACAAACTACAAGATAAAAATTATTAGTAAAGCATTTGATGCTATCCAACGCTTCCCTCTCATAAACAAAATACTCAACACAAACATGCACAATAACACCAAAAGGTGGCTGAGCAACTATCTCTCAGGAAGATACTCACATGTCACATTTAATGGCAAGTCATCCAAAAACAAGCTTTTTCCGAACGGGGTCCCTCAAGGCTCTGTTCTCTCACCAACACTCTTCAACTTATACATGCATGACATTCCAACACCCATAGATAACAAGCTTACCTTATCATCATATGCAGATGATATCACTCTAACATCCACCCACAACAACATCGACACCGCTACAAATAACCTACAAACATACATAAACAGTATACAAGACTGGCTCACACACAATAGACTCAAAGTAGCGCCCACAAAATCAACCATCACCTTGCTTACAAGCAACACAAAAGAACACCAGGTAATTCCACAACTTACACTAAACAACATCAACATTCCACACACTCACAGAACCAAAATACTAGGTGTCACATACAACACATCATTATCTTTTGCAAACCACATTCAGGACATTAAAAACAAATGTACGTCAAGACTTAACACGCTTAGGGTACTAACAGGCACAAACTTTGGACACCAGCAGGAAACAACATCACTCATCTACAAACAATATATTCGCTCAGTTATGGACTATGCTAGCCCATGCTGGGCACCCATTATCTCAAACACACACATAAACACCTTACAAACAATACAAAACAACGCACTTCGTATCATTACAGGATGCACTCAAACAACACCAATAGAACACCTGCACTCAGAAACAAAAATACTAAAAGTTAGGGAACATTTAGACATGAGGGGAACACAATTCATGGCAGCAGCGACAACTAACCCACAACACCCTTGCCACTACATGTACAATCATGCACCAACACCTCGCACCATTAAGGTAACACCAGAGAGACATTATAACCAAATACTCCATTCCATACCACGCCCCACAGACATCACACAGTACAGAAAACACATACACACACACCTAACCCACAAAGCACTGACACGACTCGGTCCGAATGCGGTCCTAGGTGCGAAGCCGCCGCCCATTAACAGGTCAGAGATCAGCCTGAGCAGATCGGATCGAGTTAACTTAGCACGATTCCGATGTGGACATCACCCCAACTTATGGACATATAAACACAGACTAGACAACTCCATAGACGACACCTGCCACCTGTGCCAAGACACACCACAAACAATTGAACACATTATGACGGACTGTACCGCTCTAGCACAACAACGAACACAACACAACATCACGAGTGCGCGGAACCTCTGGTCCACTCCGGAGAGGGCGATCGGTTACCTGCGTGCCGCCGGCTTGCTCGATCAGGGTGGGCTGATCGGCTAAACAACAACAACAACAACAAAATAAAGTGTACAGTCTTCTTTCACAATTTCACAATTCCATGTTGCTGTCAGTATGTTCAAAGTTAACAATAAAAATCAACATACATTACCTATTCAGGGAGCAATCACCCCTCATCAAATTCATCATTATAACACTAGACTCCCCAGAGATTTTATATACAAACCAAACTATACAATAGAAACTGCCGGAAATGCATTCTCTCAAAGGAGCAGATGTATGGAATGCAATTCCGATAAATATCAGACAGGATTCATTATTAAATGTACTGTATTTCGCAAATCACTAAAGTAGGCCTACTTCATTTGCTCTTACTGATGTACAAGTTTACTACTGCAATTATTACTACAGTAATTAAGTTCCCATTTTATAATTGACTATCTAAAATATGCTAATTTCATTAAGCACTTTCAATTTACCCTTTTTTTTCTTATTTATTAAGCATAATTTATTTCCCACTAGATAAACAAAGCTAAAAACCTCAACAACTTCACTTCCTCTTCTTTACCTCCTTTTTTCCATTCTGATGGCACAGTTGCCGTCTCTTCTCCTGACAAAGCTGAACTCTTCGCTCAAACTTTCGCTTACAATTCAACCCTGGACGATTCTGGTGCTGTTCCTCCATCTCCCCCCCCTCTGACTTTATTATGTCTGAAATTAAAGTCTCTTCTAAAGATGTTTTTTCTGTCCTATCTGGGCTCAACTCTAGGAAGGCGTATGGTCCTGATAGTGTTCCTCCTGTTGTTCTTAAGAACTGTGGGTCTGTGCTGACACCCTGCCTAGGCAAATTCTTTCGTCTTTGTCTCTCATCTGGTACGTTTCCTTCCTGCTGGAAGTTCACTTTCATTCAGCCTGTCCCAAAGAAGGGTGACCGTTCTCAACCCTCCAACTATCGCCGAATTGCTTTGATTTCTTGCCTTTCAAAGTTTTTGAATCTGTCATTAATAGGAAGATTTTTAAACACCTTTTTCTTCTCACGATCTTCTTTCAGATCGTCAGTATGGACAGACATGGGCAGTAATGTATTTGAAAATACTTAAATACGTATTTAAATACATGTATTTATAAATACGTTTTGGAGAGTATATTTAATTACGTATTTAAATATTTTCGAAAAGTATTTAGTATTTGTAAATACCTGTTTCTAAATACATTTTTAAAATACTTTTTTTGTGAACTGTTCAATTTTGCGAGGATGTACAGTACTAACCACTCGGTATTTAACTGGTACCACAGAACACAGTAAAACATTTTTCAAGGTGCTTGTGCTTCCAGAAAGTTCTAGGCTCAGCAGGCTGGAACTTTCTGGAAGCACCTTGAAAAATGGAACTTTCAGCCTGCTCTAGTGGCGATTGTCACAGACTCACAGCTGCCGTGCGGCAGCCGGCAGTCTATCCTGAGGCATCGTCATATGTGGTTGTGTAAAGTTCAGCGCTAACTGTGTAATTAGCTTTAGCCTATTGATCATATTAGACGAGGACAACATTTGTAACATGGCTGCAGTGATTTTATTTGCTTTTTGGAAAGTATCTAAATTTTATTTGAAATGTATTTAAATACATTTTAGGAGTAATGTATTTAGTATTTAAATACTTTCTGAAAACCTGAATTTTATTTAGTATTTAATTACTTTTATTTTCAAGTAATATATTTATTATTTAAATACATCTAAAGTATTTACTGTCCATGTCTGAGTATGGATTCCACGAAGGACGCTCTACTGACTCTTGGTTATCCTCCTGTCGGGATCTCGGTGAAACTTTTGTTATTACACTAGACATCTCAAAAGCTTTTGATAGAGTCTGGCACAAATCATTAATTTCGAAACTGCCCTCCTTCGGTTTCTGTCCTTCTATCTGTGCCTTTATCTCTAATTTCCTTTCTAGCCGATCTATAGCTGCAGTTGTAGAATGTAGATGGCCACTGTTCTTTTCCTAAAGCTATTAACAGTGGTGTTCCTCAGGGTTCTGTCCTGTCACCCACTCTTTTCTCTTTATTTATTAATGATCTTTTAATTCGTACTTCCTGTCCTATTTACTCCTATGCCCATGATTCCACTCTTCACTTCTCCACCCGCTTCCCAAAGCGTCCTTCACAGTAGTCACTTCATGATTCGCGTAGGACGGCTATGGGACACCTAACCTCTGATCTTTCTGCTATATCTGATTGGGGGCAGAGAAAACCTTGTGGCTTTCAATGCCTCAAAAGCTCAGTTCCTCCATCTGTCTACTCGTCACAATCTCCTACACAACTATCCCCTTACCTTCAACAACACACAACTCAATCTTTCCTCTTCTCTTAACATTCATGGCGTTTCCTTTCTCGTGATCTTTCCTGGAAAGATCACATATACTCTTTCTAAAACAGCTTCTAAGAGGTTAGGTGTGCTGTACCGCCTCCGCGGTTTCTTCACCCCCACTCAGTTGCTGTTTCTGTACAGGGGTTTTGTTCGTCCCTGTATGGAGTATGGTTCCCATGTGTGGGGTGGCTCTTCGCCGCAACGTTGCCTCACTCTCTTTTTACTATCGCTATCATAACGGACATTGCTCTTCTGAATTCTCTAACTGCATGCCTCCTCCCTTAAGGAGAGCACGCAGTACCAGACTTTCTACACTTTCTCATTCCTTTTCTGTCCAACTATCTAATGCAAAGGTTAATCGGTATTTTCAGTCTTTCATCTATCTACTCAACCGGTCAACTCTGGAACAATCTTCCTCAATCCATCTTTCCCTCTGTCTATGACCTCCCATCTTTCAAACGCAGTGTCTAGGCATCTCGAAAACTCGGACCTTAATTTTGGCTCTTCTTCTTCTTCTTCTATGGGAGGGGCGCTTTCTCGGGCATTTGCCCTTGGGCCCCTCCTTCCTACATAAGAAAAAAATTAAAATTGTGTAAAATAATTAAAGACTACTTTGGTAAATTTTTATCTTTTTACTATTATTATTGTTAGTTATTACTATCATTTGCCATTTTCATTTTTAGGTACAGATTTTAGGTACAGAAAAATATTGAAAAAAGTTGTGAACCTTTATATAATTTGTATTATTTTTCTAAATAGTTTTTTTTTATTATTTCTGTTTGTTTCAGATGTATAGTTTCATTTCGTAAATTAGTTTAGGTATGGTATACCCGGTCGCAACTAAGTAGGCCAAGCCTAATCCAAAGGTGGGCAGGACCGAGTTCCAAAAGGACCGAACTCCAGGAACTCGGTCCTTGGTCCTTTTTAAGGACCGTGAGCGGGAAAGTCGGTCCTTTTCTCAGTGAGGACCGAAATGAGGAGCGACGGTCCATTTTTTAAGCAAATCCGGACGGTCCGGTCCGGACGGTCTTTTTCAGTGATTTTAGTGTGTTTAGTGATTATTTGAAGTTCTAAAGAAGATGGATCGTTTCCTCCAGAAGACTCAGAAAGAGACTGAGACTGAACTGAAACTTGTTTTAACACCTGGAGGAGACGAAGAATCTACTGATGTTAGTGCTTCAACTTCAAGTCAAGCAACTGGAGCTCCTAGCGGAAGAACTGAACCCGGCAATCCCTGGCCGTACCTGGACAAATACTTTGAATATCTGGGCCCCAAGGGTGAGCAGAACCTGGAGTACAAGTGCTTGCTGTGCCTGCCGAACAAGAACATCCTCTCGACAAGCAACAAGAGCCAAAACAACCTCAAGCGACATGTCTCCAGGCGCCACCCTCACGTCCAGAACCAGTTCGACCAGTGCATCAAGGACTGGGTGGAGCTCCAGAAAAAGAAGAAGCGGCGAGGAGACCCTCAGGAGCGCCCCGACGACAAGAGGCAGAGGACCATGGTTCAGCCGACTATACGGGAGGCCATGGCTGGACTGTCCAGAGTCACCAAGGCTCTCTTTGAAGAGAAGGTCAGTAAATTCAATTAAAAATCTTACAACTTTTTTTTTCTTCCCTTTGGGGAAGGACGTCCTCAAGCCGAAAAGGTCAGGGCTCAGTGACCGCCATTTTGAAATGCTAGTCTTCTTGAAGGGAAACTCAAGCATTTAACTTAACTTTTTTCATCATTTATGTATTGTATTAATTATAATTTACGTTAATAAAATTAAAGATTTCCGGTGTCTTTAATTTCATTTTTCATTTTAATCAAATTTTTCACTTATATTATATATAAGGACCGAGGACCGAGTCGTTCCTAGGTCCTATCTTCAGAAATGAGTGACCGGGACCG